>MU155320.1:0-67247 GCA_015484465.1 Pholiota conissans
CGTCCCCCATTACAATGTATAACTCTCGATTACAAGGCGGACCGGCTCTAATGATGATTATAACCCTTATAAGGGGTCTGGGAAATTTGCGACATACTTTAACAAAAACAGGTGAGAAGGCTTCTTTTGTTGTCACAAGGTTGAAACCTCCCGCACATCATGGAGAACACGGGTGGGTAAATAGAGGCCATCAATTTTCTAACTATAGAGACACGCAGCGTTGACAGATTTCGGCCGTCAATGCATGTGCTCGAGTGAGGCTTTTATCGCACTCTAAATCTAGCGATTTAGTGTCCAATTTGTGGTTCTTCAATGCTTTAACGCTTGACTTTGGACAGTATTGCTATAGTCAAGCTTTACTGCACTGCACTTTTACTGATTCTAAATATACTATTGGACCTATAATGATTGGATTTTTGCGGTGTACAGATTACAGCTCTATTTTTATCTCGATTCAGGGGCGTCGCGTCCGCGTTAATCGATCACGTGAAATGAATGCCCGACCCATTATCGAGTAAGGGTCGTTCTAGAGGAAGACAAAGACTTTACAGTAATTTTACGTGGCAGCGAAAGTGCTGCCCTGGTATGACGTTAATGAATTAAAATAGAACTAAGAACGTTAACGCCCCCACAATAAATAAGTGTTGTGCCAAAAATGCGCGTCTTGCATCGCACGCTAGAAGGTGTGAAAATAGGCGCCATGGACAAAAGAATTCTGCATGGCATGAGTAGAGCATGATCCATCAAAAATTTACATGAAGTTCAGGATCTCATAGTCGTAGCAGCGACAGAAGGGGAAATCCAGAGGATTCTGAATGTTCATTAAAGTGTTATGCTTGCGTCTATGTACAGTAATGGTTTCATGATTTCATGCCGGACCAGTTTATGTCTCTCAAGCCGCCTTGACCTTCTCGGAGGCATCCAACCGGTCCTGTTCCTCTGGATTCCATCCCTTCTCCTTGATCTCCTTGAGGACGGAATCAGCGACTTCGCGCTGTGCGACACCCTCCTTGTTCTTGTAGAAGATGATCTCGCCCTCGTCCTCGATAAAGAGACATTGAGTGAACGAGCGGTAGAGGGCGTAGAAGGTGGGCTATTATATGTTAGCATGCATCTAGAGGCACCGAAATACAATACTCACTGTTGAGTCGTAGTTGTAAGAGTCACCCAACACAGATCGGACAGCCTTAGTGATCTCGGGTCCGTTCCCTGTAAATTAGCGAAATCAGCCGGAGTTTCTCTTCCTTCATGCGCGCTCGCTTACAGAATGGGGCCCTCAAGAAGAAGTCTGAATATGGATTAATTAGCCAATGAAATCCAGATTTAAAGGAGAAACGTACGGTGGGCGACATGGTCGTGGCTTATGTTGTGGAAGAAGAACCTGCCCATCCAGCCGAGAAGAGGCCTGTCGACTGTGGCAGCAGCGCCGCGAAGGAATGACCACTCGCCCTTCCTGTAGTGAGGGATAGTAGGATCGGAGTGATGCAAAAACGTGAACATGACAATCCTAACGAGGGACGGTAAACATTATGCTCGGTGAATGAAGAATGAGCTGTACCAGTGGTTGACAAGCTAGACGAATTGATCAGACATAGATATTGTGACGCAGCTGAATTTTCTCACCAAGTAAGGAACCAAGTAGTGCCACAAGAAGAACTCGCGTCCCATATAATAGAGCCAGGAAGCCATGATAGTCAGTCCAAGGTCGGACATGAAGATATTGAATCCTAGACTATTGTCAGCTGCAAGATTCAAATTTAGACTTATAAGACGTACGCTGCTCTTTCTTGAACAATGGAGACATGGGGTTGAAGTGATTGGTGCCAGGAGGGTACATTGGTGAGCCCATAGTGTTGTTCCTAATAGTATCTCGACGTAAGAGTTTGTTCAAGAATCAGAATTAATGGGGGAAAAAATAGTCACGCAAGGTAAATCCACCAGCCGCTATGTAACGAAGGACGTTAATGTCAGTCAGTCGACTTATTCGTAGAAGGCTCTCACAATGCCTGCATGATAAAGAGCCTGTACGCAGTGTATATGGGGGTCTCTTCAAATAGCTCCTCGTAGTCAGCCTTCTTGACAGTCTTCTCATCAGCGAGCTTGAATTGGCTACGAGTGTATGGAACGTAGTTCTCGTCGCGTTCCATAGAGGCGGTCGCTTTCTATTAGGGTATTCGAGTGTCGGTGTTTGTCTCAGATTAATTGGGACAGATAGAACATACGTGATGGGCATGATGAGTTGCACGCCAGGAATAGTAAGGGATGAGGAGCCACTAGAATAAGTTGAGCGATGGGGAGCTGATCAAGAGTGAGAGCATCTCACGGTGTGAAGTAGGAAGCCAACGGTGTTGTTGATGGCGTTGTTCTCGAACATAGAGGTGTGGCCTGCATCATGGCCTGCATGTTCGCCATTAGCCGACATAGAAGGGACCGACGATCTACGCGAGACTTACCGAGACAGAAGATGCCAGCATTGACCATTCCTTGTACCCACCAGTACGAAAGCCAAAGTGCCGCCTTCACCGCCGTCTTCTGAACGTCACCGGTAACGTAACCCCCAAAATCGGTCGCCGCCCAAGGAGTGATCGAGGTAGCGAACTTGTACAGGAAGAGGGTGAAGACGATATCACGGACAACGTATAGCGCGGCTCTTGGTTCGTTCTCTGCGAGCATTGTGAGACAATCCAAATAAGATATCGAAAAGTATCATACTCTTGAGTAGGTGCTTCGGAACCGCATCGTGAATTTCCTTCAAGGTAACGGTGGGCGGAACGAATGGTTTCTTCAGCCTGAATGGATCCTATCAGTGAGCGACCAAAGAGTATGCCCCGGAGAACGATCACCCTCACCTCGCCTCATATTCGGGCCCATTTCGAAAATACATCCTGAGAGGTAGCAGAAAGGGCAGAGAGATAGTGTTCCCAGTGGCAAAAAACGCACGGGATAAGGGGGGATTGGATCATCAGTTTCCTGTCCATCTCCCTATAAAACAGGCCGAATCCCCTGGTAATGGAACAAGAATAGAAACCCGCAAAGTTGTTGATCAATCTAGGTTTACGACCGGGTCGCGGTAATTCCTTTCTCTGCAAGGAAGATGATTCTCTTCTGACACGGAGTACGCACTTCCTTCCGCGTGTGCATGACGTGGTAAATTTTGCTACTCAGAGGAGCCACTGCTCTCTGGCCGTTTCTCCGAATTCGATAGCTTTATCCATTGCCCGCGAGGATTTGCATCGATGACGCTCGGTTGCTCCCACAGATTATTGATTGAAGTCACTTGCTTTGCCTGAAAGTTGGTTCCGTCTGCATCAAAGTATCATCATTCTCTGCACTCACCTCTGTTGCGAGATCAGCGGGAAGAATAGGCTTTTCAGAACTTCGGTAGGCTATATTTTTGCACTGGTGATGATTCCAGCCTCACCTATTCAACGCCAACTAAACTCGGATCCGCCACCTAAGTGGGGGTAAGAGAGGGCAGCTGCAACCACAAACGCAGCAACATTAAGTCCGTATTTGTCATTATTTACACGCCGCTACGCCTTTTTGCTCGAGCGTGCGGATCGCGTTTAATCTTCAGCCAATACCTGCACATCTTACACTCTTATAATCACATGGGAATATCTGAACTGAGAACCAAGGTAAGTAATTACCGCTTTCCTTCGTTTCTTCTTACTGAGGACTACGATTTCCATGCTATACTTACTCTGGGTCGTCTGAACTCGGAGTATACCAAGTGTTCTTGTCCTTCAGGTCGATATAAAGTGACACTCTCCCGCAGTTTCCAAGGAACCTTTCCGTATACCAGACTCGGGGAAATGTACGTATGCAAGTCCTTACAATGGGAGTGTGCCTCCTTTCAGTACAAATTCTACAACGCCGATGCCCATCACCTATCGCGATCAATAGCTATTGATTTGGCGCATTGCGATTTTTGTACAATGTACGAGATAAGAGAGTGAAAGACAGGCAGAAGTTAGTTTTCAACGTTGAGAACCCGTAAATGAATCATCAGATTTTCACTTCCAAAACTGTTTACGTGAACGATACGAGATTGGTAAAGCTTCCATTGAAATTGATATAACTTCTATATTCTAGCGCGGAACACATCGAAATACTATCTGAAGGGCGGAAAAAACTAGAATGTCTCGCCTCTTTCCACGATCTTCGAGGCGATGCTTGCAGGATTGCTCGAGAATAACCAGATACAGAAAATAGGAATACAAACGTATGCAGTAGGAAATCACAACACATTTTTAAGTGTAGTTGGACCTTGAGGGCCTCGTAGCTCAGCACTCATCGATGCAATTTGGAGTCTATGTACATAATAATCACAACGCACTCTGACACCGCCTAGGGGGCCTTACAAAACGCATCTCAAGCTTATACTCATCGGGAATCAACGTCCCCCTTTCTCCAGGTTTCCACCATTCGTATTCCCAGTCGTAATCCCATCCATTTTTTGCCATCGCCTCTCGAAACAGGCTCCTCAGATACTCATAGTCCGGCTTGTCTTCGAATTTCAGCGATCGACAATGCTTAAAAAACAACGAGAAGGCAGAGGGATACTGAGCGAGGAAGTCATCGAAAGCTTTCCCCCGCTTCATCTCGCCAATTCGAAGCATCTTGGCTGCAATATCGGGCGCGAAAATACCTTGCCACGGAAGTTGTCCATGCAGGAGATACAGCAGAACGTTCCCAATGCCTTCCATGTCATCGCGTCGACTATTTTCTAAAAACAGCAGCGCGTCATTTACAGTCGAGAAAACAGAACGGTCAAGGAAAACGCAAAGGTTGCGCACCTATTTCGAGGTGTCCATTGTGGCTTATATATCTAAGCGTTCCAACTCCATGCCTCCCCTCACGGAAGGGCATGTGCGTGCCAGTGACGGGGTCCAGATAAAGCTTGGACAGACCCATATCGAAAAGATACAGCCGCTGATACTCTTCGACCAACCCGGGCGCAAAATTTTCGGGCTTAATGTCGCGAACTATTATTCCCCTCCCATGCACCTGTTCAATTGTCGAGACCTGTATAATACACAATTTATGGGGCAATTAACAATATGCGTCAGGCATACAACTCACCATCTGCTCGCCGAGCATAAGGACCGTCTTCAACCCAAACCGGCCTCTGCAGAAGCGACGAAGCTGCTCAAGATTAGGACCGAGCTTGTCCATCACGAGTACGTTCGTATTCGTTTCTTGACCGTACCAATGTATACGCGAAATGCCTTGCACGCCCTCCAATTGGGCATACACCGCTGCTTCGTAGGGCAGCGTTTCGGGCTTGGATGGGTGTCCTATCAGCTCGTACTTGATTGCGACGCTCGCGCCCGTATGCACTTCAATACCACTGCAGACCTGACCTATTGCGTGTCGATCACCGTCAGGAAGGGAGGCACCTTCATGTAGAAATTAGATTGGGTGCGTACCAAAACTCCCTTCACCCATGTGAAACTCGGATTGGTATGTTTCGTGGAAGCGTAAAGGAGGGTCGAATTCATCAAACACCGGCACGCGTCGTGTTGTAGCAGAGTCCAGTGTTGACCCTAGCAATAATGGCAGCAAGTCATCCAGACAGCTCAGAGTATATGTCGGTACCACCGTAGGCAGCACCAAATCAGCATTCCTGCTTCCCTCAGCTCTGAGCAACGCCGTTGGGAGCCCAAGCTGACCTGCCGTCTCGCATTGGCGGTATAGATCGAATGTAACAAGTAGGATTTGATTGAGACCAATGTCATTGAGGTCCATTTTGTCGCAGAGCGCTTGCAAAGTCTCCGCTGTGAGTGGAAATGGACTAAAGTCTATGTCGCCGGCTGCTGTAGTTTTTGATTCGAATGAAAGGCCTTGTATCGATCGCATCTCTTCTACAGGCAGTGTCAAAGTTCCAGGTCCCGGAATGGCCACACATTTATATCCGTTCTCGATAAGGCCATTGATAAATCCCTGGATATTGACCAAAAGGCGGGGTGTAGCATAACGACCCAAAACGTCTTGGCTGAAAGCGTCGTCCACCGATGTCGCGAGATATTTCGCAATGCTCCGAACGACAGAAATTGGAGATGGCGGGAGACGATCCGCAGCTCGGATAGCTTCAAACTCCACATACAAGTCCAAAAGCTCCTTCGGCGAGAACATGTACTCCTCCTGCGGAAAAATCCTCACTAGCGCGTCTTTCAACGGTCCATCTCGATCCTAATGACAAGATTTCAACATCCAGCATCTCCATCATTAGCTCCAAGAGCAACTTGAATAATAATTTTTTCCACAACTCACAAAAAGGACATCACAATCCACCAAAACCAACTTCACCCCCTCCCCCTCCCCCTCGTCCGCCATCATCACGGCCGGAACGCTCGGTGCCAGGGGAATCTGAAAATAAGGCACGTCGCTCCTCACATCGTCAGCCCAGTCATCCCAGATATTCGGCTCGTGGTCCTCGTTTGGGGGGTCGCCGTCGTCTACGAGCGCAAGAGACTGCAAATGCTCGGTGCATGGCCGTAAAGCGTCTACCTGAGGATCCGGGGGTCGAAGGTCTTGAACGGACGAGGACGGTAATACGGGTGCGCGGAATATTTTGCCTGGGGCGAAGGCAGGTTTGTCACGAAGGATCTGTTGGGATGATAGCGAGGTCAATTAATGATTATTTAAATAATCGAGTCGGCTACATATGTAGTGAAAAGGGATGGAGATGTTCTGACCTTTCGCATGTCACAAACGTAATTAATAACGCGGTCGCATCCCGTCCATGCATAGTCTGAAGTCAACCTGGTTCAGTGGGGTTCCAGTCAGCCGTTGCGTTTCAATGGAATAATGCATCCTGTCAGTGAATGTAATATAAAACATACTGGCGCAACAAAAAAAGCTCATCAAAGACACACTCTCCCCCCAACCCACATCCACTCCCCAAACCATCCAACGGAATCAGATCAAAGAAGAAAAGCACCGGACGCCCCGACGTAGGCGCGATAGGATTCTCCACCTCCCTCGGCGTCTCACCACTCCACGTATCCCATTTATCCCCCGGTTGCCCCAGATCATCGCCCCCAGTCCGTTTGACGACAGGAATAGACGGCCCAGCAACCCGCAACGCGCGCCTGAACCTCTCCACGGAAGCCTCATCCAAATGATATCGATATTCGTCGGCGTTCGACTGAGTGATGCGGCGCTTGTACTCCTCTTTGTTAGATACGGCGGCGTATATACGCGGAGTGATCCAGAGATAAAGCGGGCCTTCGAAAGGGAGTGGAGGGGCCACCTTCATGACGTTTTCGTTTTCGTTCTCATTCTCATTCTCATTCCCGCCCGCCTTCAACTCCCCAGAGTCCCCACCAACAACAAAATACTCGCTCTCAACCCCAAGCACACCAGGCTTCTCCCGCGCCACCACAAACAAATTAGCACCCCCCCACACGAAATCCTCCACAGAATTCTGACGGACATGCAGCGCAAGAAACGGCTTGGAGGCCTGAGTGAGGGAAGTGGCGATGCGCTGCCCGTGTGTGGAACATAGAGGGAGGCGCGGTGTTATTTTGGCGGCGACGAAGCTGTGTGGCATTGGGAGGTGGTTCATGTTGGGTTTTGAGTTCGAGTATGAGACATGCGCGTTGGTTTGAGACTTCTACCCTCCATCTTATCGTCGGCAGCATTCGCATCACTAGCAATGAAGCCGACAACGACGACGGAGAGTAGCACGACACCATCCACCATCAATAACCATCCACCATCGATAACTCAGAAAACAGCCTCACCCCAACTTAATCTCAACAGACACCCACCAAAAAACCAAGAGATAAAAAAGAGATATATAAAAAAACATTATAATCAAAAAAAAAAACACACGTAATCGTAAAAAAACGAGAGTAACAAAACCCACGCAATGCAACGCATCGGCGTCGTCGCTCGAGGCGAGGCGAGGCGCGTTGGGCTCTCTAACACCCACCGTCATCGTCATCATCATCCACACCAGCAGCAACGACGACAGAATGAAGGACAACGACGACGACGACGACGACCTTACATCCATCCATCCAACATCCAACATTCACTTCATCCATTCCATTTCTTTCATTCATACTACCAACGACAACACCTCCAGATACTTTTTCGACAAAAACCGAGACGAGGCTTTTTAAGCGCTGGCAGCGGCAGCCTTGGCCTTAGCAGCCATCTATACAAGTGAAGAGAGGCAATGAGTAAAAAGTAGAAGAAAAGATAAAGGGCAAAAAAGACGCACCAGGTTAAGAGCAGAACCAGCCTTGAACCACTCAATCTGTCCCTCATTGAAAGAATGCGCAAGGGGGATAACCTAAACACACGCATCAGTAACCCCAACACAAAAAGGCGCGTCGACGACGACAACGACAACGACAACGACAACTCACATCGGTAGTCCCATCAACATGCTTAGCAACAAGCGTCAAATTCACACCAGGCGCAAACGTCTCAAGACCCATAATATCAACCTTATCCGTCCCCTTCACCTTCCCATAATCCTCCGGATTAACAAAAGTCAACGCAAGCATACCCTGCTTCTTCAAGTTCGTCTCGTGGATGCGCGCAAAGCTGCGCACGATGATCGCGAGACCGCCGAGGAAACGGGGCTCGAGGGCAGCGTGTTCGCGGGACGAGCCTTCGCCGTAGTTGTGGTCGCCGATGACGACCCATTTGATGCCTTGGGCGCGGTAGGCGGCGCCGACTTGGGGTACGCCGCCCCAGGAGCCGTCGAGTTGGTTCTGGACCTTGTTGGCTTCGCCGTTCTCGGCGTTGATGGCGCCGATGAGGCAGTTCTCTGCAGCAAGAATGTGAGATGGACATTCAGCGGAGAAACAAGGACAACCCACGGGAGATGTTCTCGAGATGGCCACGGTACTTCAACCAAGGTCCACCAGCAGAGATATGGTCAGTAGCTGCAAACACGCCGGGGGTCAACCAATCATCCCACACCAACAAAAAAAAACACATGTCACTTACTGCACTTGCCAGAAACCTTGATCAAAACAGGGAGGTCCTTAGCATCCTTTCCATCCCAGGGAGCAAAGGGCTTGAGGAGCTGAAGACGGTCGCTCTTGGGGTCGACCTTAACCTGCACGCTGGCGCGGTCCTGGGGAGGGGGCTGGAAGGTGTCCTCACCGGCATCGTAGCCGCGGGGAGGAAGCTCGAAGCCAGAGGGGGGAGAGAACTTGAAGGGCTTGCCAGAGGGGGTGGGGATCGAGTCGGTCAAGGGGTTGAACGAGAGGGATCCAGCAAAGGCGAGGGCAGTGACGAGATCGGGGGAGGCGACGAATGCGTGGGTGGCGGGGTTAGCGTCGTTACGGCCAGTGAAGTTGCGGTTGTACGAGGTAACGACTAATAAAAAGCTTTAGAAAAGACCGAACAAAATCAGAGACATTTATAACGCACTGGTGTTGGGCTCGCCCTTCTTAACATCCTTCCTGTCCCATTGTCCGATGCAAGGTCCGCAAGCGTTGGCAAGGACGACACCGCCAGCGTTCTCGAAGAGCTCGATTTGTCCGTCACGTTCAATGGTAGCCCTAACCTGCTCGGATCCGGGGGTGATGGTGAACTTGCTCTTGAGCTCGAGTCCAGCCTCCTGGGCCTCCTTGATGAGAGAAGCAGAGCGCGACATGTCCTCGTAGGAAGAGTTGGTGCAGGAACCGATGAGGCCGACCTTGATCTCATCGGGCCATCCGTTCTTCTTGGAGACCTCGGCGAGCTTGGAGATGGGGGTGGCAAGATCAGGAGTGAAGGGACCGTTGATGTGGGGCTCGAGTTCAGAAAGGTTGATTTCGATGACCTGGTCGTACTCGGCACCCTCGTCAGCTTTGAGGTTGTGAGCGAAAGCCTGTGCGTAGTCGGCGATTTCAGAGCGCTTGGTGGCCCTCAAGTAGTCGGCCATGCGGCTGTTGAAGGGGAACATCGAAGTAGTCGCGCCGATTTCAGCACCCATGTTGCAAATAGTAGCCATACCCGTGCAGCTGAGAGATTGGACACCGGGGCCCTTGTACTCGACGATAGCGCCAGTTCCACCTTTGACGGTAAGAATGCCTGCAACCTTGAGAATAACGTCCTTGGGGGTAGTCCATCCGCTGATTTTGCCAGTAAGATTAACACCAATGACCTTGGGGCACTTGAGTTCCCAGGGAATGCCAGCCATAACGTCGACGGCGTCGGCACCGCCGACACCGCAAGCGATCATACCGAGACCTCCAGCGTTGGGGGTGTGGGAGTCGGTACCGATCATGAGACCACCGGGGAAGGCGTAGTTTTCGAGGATGATTTGATGAATGATACCAGAGCCGGGTTTCCAGAAGCCGAGACCATATTTGGCGGTAGCGGTAGCGAGGAAGTCGTAGACCTCCTTGTTGATGGAGATGGCGCGAGCGAGATCCTTGACGCCGCCAACCTGGGCCTCGATCAAGTGGTCGCAGTGGACGGTGGTGGGGACGGCGGCGGTGTCCATTCCAGCGGACATGAATTGGAGCAGAGCCATCTATGTATAAGTTGTTACGTCAGACACAAGGGTGATACAAGTGGTGACGTCGAAAGAGGACTGACCTGGGCGGTAGCATCCTGGCAAGCGACGCGCTGTGGAGAAGGGTGAGTGATGGGAGTGGGAGATGGGAGAAGGAGGACTTGCGTCAGGGCGGAGCTTGAGGTAGCTGGTGCCGCGGATGATCTCCTGGTTGGCGGGATCATCGAGATGTCCGTAGAGGATCTTCTCGGAGAGCGTCAGGGGGCGGTTGAGCCTGCAGAGCATTTGAGCAACGACCAGCAAAGATGATTGGTATTACACACCTCTCGCGGATGATAACGAGGTTGTCCTCGATGCGCTGGTAGTTGATAAAGGCGCCCTTTTCAAGGAGAGACATGGGGACCTTTGTGTCCCCGATGCGGGGTGCAGCGGTGGCCATGCCCTTCGCGAGACGCTGAAGGGAGGCGACGGCGTTGGCCGTCTTTGTGTGGAGGTTGAGCATGGCGCCAACGACAACAGCAGGATAAGGTTGCAGTCCAAGGAGCATCCCGGAAGTTTCAAATTTATGCATTCCAGCCACGTGAATCCGCCCAATCACACTCGTCAAATTATGGTCTCCTCCGCCTCTAATATCTTCCCGCTCTGCCGCCGCCGCCGACACGGAGCACCCTCATCCCACCATATAACTCCTGCTCCTCGTATCATCCACCCCATATCACCCATAACACCCCTCAACCAACCCACCCTCGACGTCCACCACCTCCACAAACCCCACGAAAAACAACAACACAAAATCTCGTGTGCGCAGTGCAGCGGATAATCAATATCACGCAAATGGACGCGCGAGTCGAATGTATCTGTCGACCTCGCATCCACCCCACCTCGATTACTATCCTCACATATACCACAACGGCGCGCTCGATCTCCTTCCTCCTCCATCGCGTCGTCGGCGTCTACGATCTGACTCTCCTCCCCACACACGGAAGGGCCCAGACCCACCATTGAACCCCGCATGCTCCGCCAAGCCCCCAGTTCTCCCCCGCGCTCGCGCCGCACAAGTCTGTTCCCGGTGACGCGCTTGCAGCACAAAAATAGACCCGTACGTCTCTCATCGCTTGCTCAATACATACTGAATCTTGTCGTTCCCTGTGTCCATCTATACTCAGCTGCATGAGTCCTACCCCAACACCCCTATTCATCTCCACACAGACGCCTGCAAAGCACCCACAAAATGACCTTTGATGGAACCGCCGACACACTGCATCCGCTCATCCGACGCTGCCGACTCATCCGAAAGGTTGGAACTGTATCGTCGAAGAATGGGACGAGGGCTCGGATAACGCGTCGACTTCATCTTCATCTCAGCTTCAGCAAATCCAATCCAGCGCTCCACCTTCAGCACGCACCACACACCGCACACCGCACACCTCAAACCCCGCATAAATTCGTAAGTACTCTCATCGACCCTTCTCCAACAAACATACTGTATATGTATCAATGCACCATTCTATAGTCCGGGATAAATCCCAACCGCACCAATATCGCATAACACATCTCAGAAAACTTGCCTACGTCGTAACGCGCTGAGGGCCCCGGCAGAGAAACGGTAGGTACATAACTATCGAAGTTCGCAGCCCTTTCCTCGATATTCTCTTCTTTTTTTTTACTTATAAAAAAAGGGGCTTTAGTCACCGAAAATTATTAGGTTAGTTGTGGGCTTTATTGAATATACGTTTTAAAACGTTCCCGGTCGAGAGGTTGAGGTTCAAGTCGAGAAGATAAGACGCATGTGACGGCTGAGCGCTGAGCGCTGAGTACTCGCTGAGTTCACATCGACATCGACATCAAATGGCAAATTTTCGAATAAACCATCCCTGCGCCTTTGTGGGTCCTAAGTAACCTCCACGCCTACGCAACACACAATGCACTGTCCATGTCATTCACCACCAACGACACGCCCCCCTCCCTAGGCCTCCATCCCCGCTTGCCTACTATAAAACCCATCTCACCTCACCTCACCTCACCTCACCTCAGCGCGCAGATGCATCTACAACACACAATCCTAACAACAAAACTCCTCCCGCGCCTCCCCATCCAGTCCACCTACGCCCATCGCGTCGCAGCCACCACACTCCGCCCTAACCCATTCCTCGCCCTCCATCTCCCTCCACCCACCACCACCACCACCACCACCACGCACACCGCGATAACGCAACCCACAATATCCACTCCGGGTTAGGTGTATATACACACCGTCCTTCTCCGCATTTTATCCCCCCCTCCTGCTGACCTGATTTATATACCTATGCACGCAGAACCCATCCGACGCGAGTCCGACGACGTCGAAAGCCACCGGAACTCTCCTTCCTCCTTCTATACCTCCTGCACAGCGCCGGCCGCCATCCACAGCAAGGCATCATCATCATCGCTCCCAACACCTCCAAACTACTGTACGCCGGCCGCGATGGGCGAGATGAAACGAGAGAAACCCTTCGCCAACCTTAAGTTCTAACGCAGTCTCCGACCTTTCTTCACACCGTTTTTCGAGCATTGTCGCTCGCTCCTATTGGAGGACAAGCCTGACTATGTATGTCCGGTTGAGTGAGCTGCTCCGATGGGACGGGCGATGGAGGAGAATGGCTGGGAGTGTGATTGGGAATACGATTGGTGGATGTCTGGGGAGCGCGGAATATTGCTCCTTGATCAGTATAGGCTTGATATGGAGCTTGTTGAGCCTGTTAGGCAGAGCCAGGATGTTCTGTGATTCACGCGCAATTGCCGAAGTTCTTTGGACGATCCGGTACTTATAACGAGCGGTAAGACTGCCTACTCTGAAATCCTGCCGCATCGATACAAATATTATTGTATTCTTCATGTTCAGAGCTGTTGTTAAGGCAGAAAAAGTCTGCGATTCCTCATTTACCTGGGTTTCGGTAATCACCTTACCCATAACAAATCCAATCCCATTATTTACAAGTGTACACCCCGCATATCGCATGGACGATGGCAACAACTAATTACAACTTCCTTATCCCGTCCAATAGCACCTCCCTTACCTCTCTTACAACCTCGAACCCATACTCCGCCTTCGTAACTTTCCTGTCCAACAATTTTTTCGCTGCGTTCTCCGACGTTACGTTTGCGATGCTTATCCCACCTTCTACCTCGTCGCTGACTTTCCCCTTCCCTTCCTCGCACCCTTCGCCAACAACACGCGCCATCCTCCTTTCAGCCTCACTAACCCTCTCAAACGCCTCGCGCACCTCATTTGCAACAACACCCACCTCACCGCTCGTCGTCCCAAGGACATCTCTCACCTCCCTCGCCCACCCACCCAGCACCGGCTTCGGCCCCGTTCCACCCACACCAACAACACCCGATTTCAGTCCTTCAACAATACCCACTCTCATCCCATCGACATACCCACTAACGCGTCTTGTTTCCTCAAATAGCGCATCAGCGAGTGCAGGCGCGGTGTGTGCGCGGAACGTCGTCATCTGCGAGGGTCCATAAGCGAGTAAGATACATAATACGGACAAATGGACGAGCGGAAGGACTGGAAGGAACGCACCGAATCGACATACACCTCACATACCCACCCCAGCGCCACCGCACGCTCGATCCTCGCCTGTACGCCGCGTCGCTTATCCTCGTTACGATTATGCATCGCCTCCAGGCGCGCATCGTCGATGTCAACTGGCTCGCGATCTGTTGCGTACTGCCGCGAGGCGGCCCTGCGCCGCGCTACAGAGACGAGCGTCCGCCTGTGTCGTGTGTCATTGCACCATATGTAATATCAGATGTGCCGTTAGGGCCGTCGTCGTTTAGGATAAGAGTTTGAAATAGGGTTAGTATTGGGATTACGATTACGATTATTCAATTGAGGAATGGTCGCAGCGAGTTGAGGCAAAGCGAGGAGATTTGGAGGAATTAAAGGTTCGAAGCACGGGATGCAGGCGAAAGGGTCACAACCATGAATTGGTAAGAACACGAAAAAAAGGAGCAAGTCAGCAACAGGATCCAGATCAAAGAGTTGAAAAGAAAAATTTCGCCCACCCACCTCATCTTCTCCACCCCCGCACCATCTTTCATCCCGAGTCTTTTCAGCACAGAGTCCAATCTCGCTGTTATTTTCTCGATATCGGCCGTTCTGCGCGACTTGACCCGCTGCTCAGGCGCAGCCATTGGCACTGTGCCTTCGGATTGGATCGAATTTCCCCCAGGGGTCTCCAACTCTTTCCGATGACGCGCGTGCAGGTTCTGTGAAACGCCCCACAAGAAATAGTTAGCTAATCCATATGCCTCTCTTCATCGTCATTCCTCTGCACTGAGTCTGAGTCTCCACTAACCAGCCAAACGCGCCCTCGGCTACCCCAACACGCCCCTATTCTACCCCGCCTATCCCCACACATCCCTGCCCCCCACCCGACCGATCACTGCACCCACAAATGACAACACCGCACTGTGACACATCACCCGCGCCAGCCAACTGCACGCATGCTTATACATACGCGGAAGGTGATATGGCAAGACACGAACACGATACGGTACGGTACGACACGACCACGGCGCGATACGACGCGACGCGACGCACGGCGAACGACGGGTCGAGTTGCCTGGTCGCCCCGCGAGAGGGCGGGTGTACCTACACCCGCCCTCACCAGCGCTTGATGAGAGGTCGATCTGAGCGATCGTCCTCTCCCGAGGTGCGCATTACATACATCGCTGACTTAGAGGGTGGTGCCCATATGATTGACACGAGCTCGGCGCTCAAGCAAGGTACGTCTCCTCATCATTCCCTCCATCGAATCCATCCCATCCCACAATCTCCCCATTCGCCGTACCATTCTCCATTCCTCATTCTCTAGGCTCGTTTCGACAGCCCTCGTTGGATACCTATACGGCGCTCGGACCGAAGGACAAAGAGAACGCGCAGGACGAAGAATAAAAGAGAGAAGGAAAGAAAAAAAGAAAACTCACGGCAAGTGCATCCGCCGTGTACTTGTATCTAAATGCGGTCTTGGTTCTGGAGTTTGAGGGGGTAGTAGTAGGATTTTTGAGAGGTTTGGTGGAGGACTGCAGAAAGCGTGTTCAGTTGAGATAAGATCAATGGTCTAAGTGGGAAGAATTATAGAGATATGATAGTCGATCTGTAATATAAGAGATTTGTTCCAACGAATCCGAACGCACCTCCATCGCCATCATTTCTTCGCGCACTACCGCCTGAAATGCACGTATCGCGGCGCTTGATTCTTTCCTAGAAGCAATCAGGTCAATGACTCCCTCGAAACCGCATGTTCTCCTCCAATAATCCATAACATGCACCTTAACTCCCTAACCAGCGCCCCCAATCCTCTCTTCCCATGCACATCGCCCACGCCCAACCGAGTGATCCTCGCGCTCTCCCTCTTCTCCAACACGCGCAACAGTAGTTCGAGACGGCGTTTATCCCGTAGCTGCACCATTAGCGCGCGGTGCTGCTTATCTATCGAACGCAATCGTCCATTCATCCGTTAGTCCGAAGACCTCAATCGGAAAGACAAATGTTTTGAAGAACGCACCCAACGCCCCTACACGCGCGCCCTCCACTCCATATTCCCGGCGTGCGCTCTCTAAAATGCGATGGGCTGCTTCTCGCTCGGCTCCAGCTTCCGCTCTCGGGTTTTCGAGGACGTCCGGCGTACTCATCCTCAAGGTGGAAGGTGCTTTGATGCGCGATTGCGGGCGAGAGGCTTTCTGCTGGACATGTTCTTTCCTTGCTCTATGGTAGAATATGATCGCACGCGTCAATAAAGACAGTTCAGGAGATATATGAGATAACGACGCGTACCTGTCGATCCCTGCCCGAACCCTCCCCGCCTCTTGTCGCCCTACGAAATGCACACTCAGAAACTCTAACGCCTCACGCAGAGTGTTCCTCTCGACACTCCCAGCACCATTCCCACTCTCAGTTTCACCCTGACCATCCATCCTACTCCCCTTCACCCCCGTCGCCTTTGCCCTCGCCTTCACGCTTGATTCCTTTTGCGTTTGCGGTGATTCGGTGCTGGGCCGCCCATCGAGAATACGCGTAAAGTCGCCCAGAGTTATGGCTGGTGGCATACCTAGCGACCAGAAGTGGGCGTATATTTTTTCTGGGTTGTTAAAATCATGCTCGCGAACAGAAGAGGTGATAGGTGGTGTAGAAGTGGATGCGGGGGTCGATGTTAGTGGTCGGAGAGCATTGGTTTTCGATGAGGATGAGGATGAGGAAGAGGCAGGAAGCCTAGAGTTTGATCTTAAAATCTCGCGCTTGCTTGTCGCTGAAGATATACTGGGGCCCCTTCTGCGTTCGCTCATGATTTTTAACGGTGTGGTTTGAGTGGAAGAGATGATGGATTGATCAAAAGGGCGTGGCTTGAGGTCACGCCGTGCGATATTTCAGAAATAATGCATCAGCTGACGTGACTGATGGCGATGGCGCGTGTCCGCAATGACGCGCAAGGACGCGGTCTGCTCACCATCATAAACGAGTTAATCGCATTCCTCAACGAATATATCCTGGCCCAATTACAACACTATATCAGCGTTTTTCCCTCTCAATTTTACTTCTCAAACGTCTAATCGCCCGTCAAGGAAAGCTCAGCTTCACCGCCTTTGCCGCAATCATCGCCACGGCTATCTTCGTCTCACCCATGATCACTAAGCGCCCATCTCCCGCAAACACCATGTTCGCGGATACGCTTCCAATAAAGAACTTCCCTAAGAGCGTCCCAGATGGAGAGAAGACCTGCACACCATCGCCGCAGCCGGTATAGACATTGCCGGCGGTGTCAAGCTGTACGCCGTCTGGAATACCAGTATCGACGTAGGCGAAGATGCGACGGTTAAGGAATGTTTGCGTTGTAGGGTCAACGTCAAATTTGTATCTGAAGTAGTGAGATAAAATTCAACCTGAGACAGCATAGTAAAATGGGAGATGCGTACATGGTCGCGGGCGCGGTGAAGTCATTCCCTTGAAGACCTGCGTTGGCTCCTGTATCCGTCCTGTCGTTCAGTACATTGGCGTCAGTTGCTTTGCTTTCATTTTATGGAGCGTTCGACACGTGAACATACACATATGCTGTTTTTCCGTCTGCAGAAAATGCGAGACCATTACACTTGTTGAAATCCGTAGCCACTACGCGAACTTCCGCCGTCATTGGGTCGAACCGATACACTTGGTTTGGTAAGACAGGCGGTGGGCGGAAAGCTAGAAGCGAGCCATACCTGCAATGAGACGACGCGAAATATTGAGCATTTGTGAATTAACTATACGCGATAGGAGATGAAATACGTACGTCACATCCGTGAAGAAAAACACCCCACTCGTAGGATGAACCTTGATATCGTTCAACGAATTGAATTGCCTGCCAAAGAAATTATCGAGGAGGACAGTAGCATTGTGCGGTGGATTGGGATTGACCAGCGCAATGGAAGGAGGCAACGGACCGCGGCCGGAATTGATGAGAACCAAGGAAGACTTGAAAGGCCCCGTGCCCCCATTCGTCATCTGGATGGTGTCTGGAAGCACCAACTGGCATGGGAGGATATGTTAGCTGATGAGAACGAGTGGGAACCAAACCGCTGTGTGTGGGCAGTAATGGTGTGAAGCACAGAGGCGATTACGCGCTTGTGACGGCGGCGGCCGCTTGTAGTTGGAGCTCAAATAAGGACACGGAAGTACGGCTCACTCACCTCCGTAACTGGGACTTGGAATGCTTTACCCGTTTCACCAGGCTTGAGGCTTTGGAAAGCAGCGTCCACATCCTTCATGCTAATTTTCCCGACCTTGTTGTTGTGGTTAAGATCACTGTTTCCTAGCGGTCCTCCATCGTTACTGGCAAAGAACACCTCATCGAGCTCGGAAACGAAGATGGGAGCTTCATGAGCGAAAGCAAATGTATCGTTAGAAGCGACTATATGAAACGAAGGATTGGGGCCAAGGATGGTGAGGAAGGCAGGGTCAAATATTTGGAAAAAAGGCGGAGCCGTCGATGTTGGATTGAAGAGCTGATTGAAGGTGTCGTTGCGGAATGGTCCATTTTGGTTTAGTACCGCGAAAGAACGAGGATCGATAAACTGCCATACATCTTACTTCAGACAATCGACAGCAATATTAGAAGGTCTGGACTCACGACAGACTGAGGAGGTAATTTTTGTGGAATAGCAGCTTCGCTATTTTCTGCCGCAGCGACTACCGATACCCAGCATAGAGTCAGACTAGAAAATACTGCTGAAGAAGCTGGCCTCATATTTCAAGGAGAATACAGCGGACAACCCACTGAATTTCGCTGTTTTAATAGTGGTATTTTAATGCCTACCCCACCTGATGTAATTTAGGGTCTCTTCGAGAAGTGTGCCAGTCTTCAAGAATCCCGCAGCAAGCTGTGAACGCCGAACCATTTGAGGACGACGGTACGGGCCGTATGTTATACTTGTGACTGAAAAGAGCATCCTGGTCATGGTCACAAAATTGACAGCGAAGTTGAGAGTCCTGGCATTTCTTTCACTCGTCACGGTGCGTTACGATTAATTAACTGGCCTAACTAGCAAAAGATTTCTTTCTTTAGTCAAACAAGGAACCTTAGAAGGTTTTGTGCAACTTACCATGATAATTTTGAAAATACCTATTGAAGTGTACAGATTAAGCGCAAGCCCAAGAAATATATTCCGAGCTGCATCGACCCGGATGCTATCTGGGGCACTTGCGCATCTGCGCACACAAAAAGTGCCTGTCGATCAGGACTTGCAAGTGTTTAATGTTAAACATATATCGAAGACATACTAGAGCATAAGTTGACAGCAACGGGTGTGTCTGGACGGCAAGAAAAGACCGACGAGCGCTGTGAGGTCATTTCTCAAAATCCACTCCCAACATCTGCATCGGATCTATTGGAAGCAAGGGCGATTAGCGACCTCGCTTTGATGCAGCATACTAATCACAGACAGAGAAGCGGATCTGACATCTGAGAGATAGTTGAAGTCGGTGGCTACCACACGGACGGTTCATCAAACCGATACAGCAGGTTTAGCCGCGCTCATTGTGAGGTGGCTTGGATTGACGAGCGCGAGGCCGCGGCCCGGACATAATGAGGGAAGGGAAGATTTGTATGGCCCCGTGCCTCTATTGGTCGTTCGAATCGTGTCCAGAAGAACGAGCTACCATGGGAGAACATTGCAGCGATGGGAATGGGAAGATAATATTCTAGCGAGCACAGCTTTGCATGTAATCGCGCATACGGGCTTCTCTTCACATACCTCAATCACTAGAACGTGTGACGCGTCTGCATTTGTTCGTTCCCGGTTTAAAGTCAAAAAAAGAAGCCTCGATATAAGCCTGCAGTTTAATCGTGGTGGGGGACCATGCCTTATTGTAGGCCGTACCAAGTTTTATACTCAACATCTTTCGTGCTGGTCTTGCCCGTTGGTTCAAGTCGTTGTTGCCCTCTGTCGTCGCTTGCCAAGAACCTTTCATCTGTTCCGGGAACATAGATCGATGCTGGGTGAGAAAAAGGAAAGGTAGGGTTGGAAGCAACTTCGTACAAGGAAAGATTGGGTCTAAGCAACACAAGATCAAATATTTAGAAGAAAGGTGCTGGTTATGTTTGGATTGGAAACCTGAGCAAAAGAATCTTACAGGTATTTGCCGGTGGGCCCTGATATCGCGAGAGACGGCGCGTTGACGGAAACTGTAAATTATAGGAATGAAAATGAGTTGAAGTGCGCAAATCCAGATTACGTGACTTACAATGGACTGAGATGGCAAGCCTCTGGAGAATAAAGGTTCGTTTCCCTGGGCATGGCATCGAGAGCCATGGTACGCGACCGTAACGGTAGTTCCCAATCTATTCGATAAATTCATCTTCATTGTCGCCCGCCGGGAAGAGAAAAGAAAATTAGGTTAGAAAGCATCTCAGATCATACACATGTACACATGCACAATTCAGGTCATCCGAGAATGCGACCTCGAAACGGAATTACGAGTCGTTTCCGCCAATTTTGCGCCTAGATGCATAGATTTCGCGAGTCAATACGAGCTTCTGCCTTGTCGCTATGTTCATTCCCTTTTAAACGTCGTGAAGTGGTGAGCGGAGCGACGTGACTTGGTCGTTCACAGCCTGTGATCTCTAAGATACATCAGGAATAGCATACCCGTAACCTAAATGCAAGCTTCAGAGGGTCAAATACTAAGGCAGAAGCTCGGGCAGTCAAGTAAATTGTGACACACCAGTGACACTAGGCGAAGATCATAAAAATGTTGAAAAAACTCCGCACGTTGCACCAAAGACGTTGAATGTCATTTCAATCGAATTGTTTAGTAAGAAGAACACAGAATATAGACTGAAAGACTTCAAAGAGGCTCGGAAAGAAAATAAACGCAGACTCGGAAGGCTGAGGACATGGCTGAGATAAACATCGATTCAACGACGTCGACGTCGACTCGGGTGACCGTGCGTAAGTACTCTACAAATTTCAACGGCTTCCCACAATGGTATATTCCGTTCTTTGACTCCTTCATGCTCGCAGCATTTTCTTTCAGGAAGCCTTTATCCATATCCCATTTCTGTGCCGTCCCGCTAACATCGCGCGGTGTTCGAAATTGGGAGACCGCCTGCATCTTACACTTTTGGCTCCTAGCCGAAAATTTGCAATGCACGCCTGGGGTCGCAGGTTGTGGGGCCTTTGCGGCAGGAGGTGATCTATAGCCCCCAGCGGGATAGATATCGATCCGAGCGGTGGGAATGACCAAGATCTTCGAGTGGATACGTGGATGATCTTGGAAAACAAAGCCACCTTGAGGCAACTCGGATGGCAGGCTGTTGATGGAAGGCGGGTGACGTTCACACCTCGTGGAACTTTAAACACGATACAGGCCGCTAAGGATGTTCTGGAAGGGAGTTTAACTCGGTTTCTGAAACATCCCACCAGAAAAAGTTGACTTCCAGCGGTGAGTACCTCCGAAACGACCTTTCGTTGCAATTTTAGACCCCTCTTTAGAGGTTGATTATACCTACCATCAGGACATCATGAGCTACATCATTGCTGCCGCCCGCCTCGTGTTCGACAATTTCCGCCCTCGCTGATTAGCCCTTCGTCCGGGTGTCGGGAAAGGACTTTCTGAAAGAACTGTCGACAAATTCGCCTCCTGGAATCAGAGATTATTATATGTTATCGGACAGATTTCCGATGCGGTCGATGCCCCAAGCCTGCGGCTTATTTCTTCTTTAGTGTCTTGCCCAATGTGTACAGAGGGATTGCGTTTCTATAAACAGATACAAGGGGTCAATGGGAATTCAGCGATCCTGGAGAGAATCTGAGTCCCAATCATCCTACTTTTGACTTAAAAGAGCCAGCGATAGCAATTTCCGTGGGATCCAGTGCCAAGATTCTGTCTTCTTCTTACTCGCATTGTTCGAGGCGGCTCATATCCTTGCTACGTCCGAAATCTCACTCTCACATCGACCTATGGGATTGACGTTGACGAAGAAATTTCCCGGGACAAAAGGTGTACGATGGTTCAACGTTGCTGTCCTGGTCATTACACCCCTCATTGCGCTTTATGGTCTTTATGCCTCCAGTGACGGCATCCGACGAAAGACGGCAATATTTGCAGGGTTGTACTATGTTTTCTCTATGCTAGGTGAGAGCACAGAGAGGTACAAACTTATGATATCGAACATTGACTATGACGCCACACAGGAATTACCGCAGGTCGGTGATGTGAACGATCTGATTCTTGACTGACATTTCAAGTCTGACGACTATCACTTAGGTTATCATAGACTCTGGTCCCACCGTTCATACAACGCTTCTTTGCCTCTTCAATTTTTCCTTCTTGCCGGAGGGACAAGTGCTGTCCAAGGATCGTGCTATTGGTGGGCTCGCGCTCATCGTTCCCACCACCGTCATACCGACACCGACCTCGATCCTTACAACGCAAACCGCGGCCTGCTGTGGACCCATATAGGTTGGATGATTTTCAAATCGGAACTTCGCTCCGGTCCCGCAGACGTGTCCGACCTACGGCAGGACCGCCTTCTGCAATGGCAGCAGAAGCACTACTTCCTTCTCCTTGTTATTTTTGGCTATGTGCTCCCTGCGGTTATTCCAGGATTACTCTTTGACGATTGGTTAGGAGGCGTATACTTTTCGGGAGCGCTGCGTTTGACGATCGCACATCATGTCAGTTTCCACGGTAATTTCATCTTACTATCTTGTACGCTGAGGCTCTGAATTACTTAGAGTACCTTCTGCATCAACTCCATTGCGCACTGGCTTGGAACAGCGCCGTATGACGACGTGCAAACACCTCGCGATCATCTGCTCTCTGCGATACTCACGATGGGCGAAGGATACCACAACTTCCACCATCAGTTTCCAATGGACTACCGTAACGCGTTTCTGTGGTACCAATACGATCCGACGAAGTGGTTCATCGCGTTCTGCGCAAAAATTGGTCTGGCGAACCACTTACGTGTTTTCCCAAGCAACGAAATCTCGAAAGGACGGCTGGCAATGAAATTGAAACAACTCAAGCAAGTTCAAGATTCCCTCAAATGGCCTACGCCCGTTGAAAAGCTACCTGTGGTATCATGGGCAACGTGTTCGCAGGCATGCTGTTTCATTTTTCGTGGGCGGTATTGACAGATTTTCTCTTTAGTCCAGGAAGAGGCTAAGACGAAACCACTTGTTCTGATCTCCGGGTTCATTCACGATGTCTCAGCCTTCGTTGATCAACATCCAGGGGGTAGACACTACCTCATTGGGACCACAGGAAAAGAGGCAACAGCCTCGTTCTTCGGAGGTGTCTACACTCATTCAAACGCAGCCCATAATGTATGCGCCTTTTTCATTATTGTACGGCGCTTCGCTAAAAGAGACAAGCTATTATCAATGTTGCGCGTAGGAATTTTAGATGGCGGCGTTGAAAACAGCGCAGATGTTACACGCTCTGTTCAGAGGTTGCAAATTCGAGAAGAAAAGATTTACTAGCCACATATTGGATGAGATATAACGGAGTGAGATCACAGAAGACCAATCAAGACCTCTTTGAATTGAAACAAATGCATTAGATTATACGATCAAGACGTTTTGAATAGATTCCTGCCTCCATCGTCTGTACGGCTTCTTGTCAGCGACGAACTTCCTCGACATGAAAGCAAGCCCAGTGACAGCAACGAATAAAAACTAGATTTTCAGAATATATCAGTGTTGTCGAAGCGAGGGCGTGAACAGGAGACCTACACCAGCGACAACAGAAGGAATAACCCAATTTCTGGTGTTGACTAAACTATCCTGAATCAGGAAAGAAAAGAGAACCGGCAAACTGCCTGCAGAAAACACAAGGCCCACTCGGGTCCTACAGTAAAAATATAAGGTTTCGCACTTTTCTGACTTGCGAAAAACTTACCCTTGCTCAGTCTTTCGAGTAGAAAGGCTAGTAATAGCCGTCACCATGAGAGATAACCCTGCACGAATATTAAAAAAGCGAGGCTTGTGCATAACTTTGACAGCACTTACAAGCTCCAGCAAAGAATCCATAGAAAATCGAAAACGCCACGAGAGACTTGATGCCTTGGCTATATCACGGATTAGATTTTAAGTCGTAATTCAGAAAGACTTGACGTACACTGTACACATTGTGAACAACATCAATACCATTCCGCCAGAAACAGGCACAAGAAGATTCCAAGGCCCGACGATATCGGAGGCAAAGCCAAAGGCTGTACGTCCTATCATTCCTGTCAGGCTTAAAATTATGACCTACGACGCCAACGGCCAATACAATCGTTAGATAAAAGTACATGCGAAACGGAGGGAATGCGTAAACCCACGGAATTGAAGGCACTTCTTGCATCAACGCCCTTGTGCTGCGAAAGAAGATCGAGATATATCGCTGAAGAGAGTAAAATCAATTGCAAGGCATTGGTGTGTAAAGGGAAGGCATACCAGGGTAATAGATGAATAACATAGTGATGAAAAAGCTGCGGCAGATTAGATATGAGCCGAATGACAGACATCTCGCAAAGGTCGGAGGCTTACCCTCCTGCAGCAAAGATGAATTCCAATTCTTGTGAATACTTGGCCAAGTCGAGATGCGGAAGGGGGTAGGCAGGTTTATCGGGTTTAGGTATTGGTCGTATTAGTCCATTTCCTAAAACTAAGAATACTGTCGCGATGATAGCGGTGATACGGACGGAGCCTCCTAATCCATGGGAAGGAATCAAAGCCCTAGAAGATATTCATGAGATGATGGAGCCTGAAAATCCAAGATATGACAATACCGAAGAGCTGAAATGTACAATCAGTCAAGGCCACACATAGAACGCAAAAGAACGCACCAGCTGGAAATATTGTCCCTCCGAAAGACGCCCCACTCATTACTATTCCTATCGCTAAACCTCTTTGGCGCTTGAAGTAATGCAGCGGAACAATGGCAGTTGGCACGAAAACGAGGCCCATCCCTATACCCATGCCAAGCGACTGGCATGCGAATACGGCTCCAAATTGTTCTTCTCCGACGATGGACAACAGAAAGAGGCTGAAACTCATAAGCGCCCGTCTCGATTTTTCAACAACGGACATACCACAAAGAGAACAGCAGAGACCCAGGAACAACAACGTGGCGAAAGTATCCGGAATCCGCCGCCTTTCCTGCAACTAGAGAAAGGAAGAAGGCTAGAAACCACTGGATGCTTCCAATGAATCTGTAGTTGGTCGAATGTTAGATTTTCCAACCTTGGATTTTCGCATTACCACCTACCGGACGGCCATAGGGTTCTGATCGGTCAGGGAAACGTGGTTGTAGTGATCTGAGAGAACTTATTAGCAAATCGTTTTGACAGAAAAGACAGCAGTTGTATCGCACCTTCGAACACATTCCAGGTAAAGATATAGCTATTTAGAGCTGTCAGCATGGTTGGAATCACAGCGAGGGCCACAACTCACCCAATGGTGGCAAATTGAATGAGAAATCTAGACAAATTTGAATACTCTGAACAGAGATGAAACAACGAAAGCCTTGACTCACGCTCCAGCCACAGCCATCCATCCAACAATCCCTCCCTCTGGCGGATCCTTCGTGTAGAGAGGCGGCGGATCTTGTCTGTACTGTGGAGCGTCTTCCGCTATTGCATGCTGATAGTTGTTGAAGTACACCTCGTCCTTCGGAGTGTGGATTATCGATTCGCTCACAAATTTAGCGGTTTCTGGAGATACTGGAGGAATCTTCGGTGTCGATGGGTCAGGTGGGCTCCAAGGAAGCTTGATGTTGGAGATCCATCTGCGCAGCATTTAGTACATTCCAATCTACGCGTAGAATAAAGCGCCCACTTCTTGCCAGTCTTGAATAATTTGTGTCCGAAATGGTGGTCCTGCTTAACCGGTGTGCGAGGAAGTTCGACGTCGGGGAGGCCTGGAAGAGAGAGAATAGGTGCTGGTCTTTCAGGAAGATAAGCAGGAAGAGGTTTGTCGGGCAATGGAGTTGGGCTTTTCGGTTCGTAAACTCGTGCAATCCGATGCTCCCGTTTCAACTGTGGTCTTGGTGAAGTGATTGGTCTTGGGGATACCAGCCCTAATGGTCGTGGAGAGAGAGGTGCATCTCGAGCCGATCGGGGAGTGGTAGGAAAGGTCGTGAACATGAGGGAATTCGCCACCAGGGCTGAATTCTAGTAGGATAGAGGCCTGCTCTGGAGAACGATCAACGTTACACGAAGAGCTGCATAACCCACTGCTCAGTCTTATTACGCCTGCAGGTGAAACGTGAGAATATCAAAAATGCTGTGCTTCCGCCTCGGTGCGCCCGCCGGCTACTGGGCGATGATGCCTACGTTTCAGCAGCTAACGGGCTCTAGCGGGTCTTAAAAAGCGACCAGCCTAGCGTCGGCCCAACAAATTTCTTACGCCTCATTAATACCAAATCTATAGTCGCTTTTGTGCGCGGAGATTCCATTTCGCCATTATTTGGCACATGGATTGTGATAAGTCGGCTGGGACACCGCGAGGTTTGTGGACTCGAATGTTATGCTGTAAAATGGGCAATCCTTCATGATGCTGTACAGATACAAGGGATCAGGTTGGCATCGAGCAGAATATGTATGAGCAATTCTCCAATGCTTAAAAAGCGATCTGACTACACGGACCATATATGGTAAGTATGTGGGTGCATTCGGAATTTCATGGGTCGTGGAGAGAGCAGAGATATCTGTTCAATTGCGGAGTGACTAATAAATACTGTACATATTCCTGAAGCCTACAGATAACATCATAATTTAACGTTCTCTCGATTCACCTTGGGAAGCCGAAACTCCACAATACTTGTTTCTCCAAGATCCCGTAGCTTGAAGAACTTCAAAACACCAGCGTCGCCCAGTTCAACAAACGCTTAAAAAGTGTGCTCTGTGCTGTTAACCATGATCATCATGTGGATGTCGACGGCGTACATTCGCAGACGGCCCACGCCATAATTGGAAAGCAGGGGCTCGGGTGCTTGTACAAAAGCGGACTTGTCGTCGAGGAGGCGATTTGCTTTCTGAATGATGTATTCGTCCGGAATTGTGATTATTCAAACGGAGGCATACGGTCACAATAAGATGACTCACGAATTAATAGTCTACTTTGAGGGCCAATAGCCCTCTTTACGTTTGGAAAGAATGATTGCACATCTTCGTTCCTCCCAATATTTCCTCTGTAATAGCCGAAGAGAGTCTCCGAGTAACCACTTTGCTAGTTGAACGCCGTTTTGTTTGGAGCATTGAAATGGCCCCAATCCCTGTCTCCCAAGCCGTCGAGAAAATATGGAACAGCCCTTGTGACATCTTGCGTACTGCAAACTTGTTTAAGTTAAATTTTTTTGACTTATTGAAGCACCTGCTTATAGCGCATGCATTGAATAAGAGGATTGGTGGAAAGAAGTAGGATGCTGAGCCTATTGTTTACGAAAACGCCCTCCGAGCCTGTCGAGCCGGATTTCCCTTATGTAGCCAGCATTCTCATGATTCTGTCGACCTTCTGAATCGGCTCATGGAGACCAGTTTTCTTTGCAACTTCAGAGCAGTGCGTTCCGCTTGGTTTTTCTTGTTGAACATCTGCAATCTTAAACGCAATGACCACATCCAGGCAAGCCGGTTCAGCGACCTTTGTGCGACTCATCAGCATAAGAGCAGAATTTCTTTAAAAAATAACGAAGAACTTACACCTAATGTTCTCTGGATCTAGAATTATTGTCAGCGACCCAGTTACGAAGAAAGCACATTAAGCATAGTATGCGTCGGTCTTTCCACAGTTGCACTCAGTTGAGCGCATGCTCCTTCAATGGTCTGAATGGCGATTCGTAGCTCCATGCTATCATATCCAGCGGGTGAGGTTCCGTGTCGTCGAGAAAAGCGACAAATGGTTTTGATGATTTCGCGAAGTGGGCTTCAACTATTTTGGTCGTGTTCGAAATAAAAGCAAAAGAGAGCAGAAAGCCGGCCATAGTTAGGATTCATATTGCGAGCAGCATCAGCAAGATCACAGTTTACTTGTCGCCTTTTCCCGGCTTTTTAACTTGTAAAAAGTTGGCGCAAAATTTTTATTATTATTAGGAGCTTCTACATACCAAGGTAGCATACGATAACACGTAGAAATTCACGAATCAAAGAAGTATTGAGTAGTCCCCAGAAATAGATTCTCTGCGGCCCGATTTGGGATATTTTTAGCGCATTTTAGGGGGAAAGGAAGGAAATTTATGTAACTTTTTGCCAAGTCGGACCTAGCTTTTTGGAAACGCAGCTTTTCGGCTTTTAGGCTACTTTTCCGACTTGCACAAGCTAAAAAAAGTAAATTACGAACTTCCTGATGAGCTTATGACCGCGTCTGAGAAAAGGGGTGTTTCAATAAGTTTTACGTTGCTAGTCGTGAAGTGGGAAGAATTTTTCTATCAGTGAGCTCGAGCGACCCTGTTCCGTCTCGAAAATAAACGCTCAAAATGCATTCTCGAAATTTCACTCACATGTCGGTTTGTGGGATTCAGCTAAAAATATGGGCAATAATATCTTGCTTCGGATAAGCGGCCACAATAATCAAAATCAGAGATAATTAAGAAGTCACCAGAATCAATAGAATTACCGAATTGAAAAGTACCGTTGAATGGAATGCTAGGTATCAAATAGTACTTTCTGCGTAGCCCCCATAGACTATCGTTTGGAACATCGAAGAAAGGAGAAGGGTAAAGAAATGCATATGTGCCAGAGCTCAAGGTGTGTCGTGAGGGTTCTGTCGTGAGAGAGAACACATGTGAGAAATAATTGCCATTTGCGTGTATGCCATCCCGAAGAGGACCAGCAGCTGTGTCTCCTCCCACTTTGATGTTTCTCCTTTCTCTTCTCTTTCTGCTCTCCTCCGGAAGAATTAGCTCCATGATAAGTGACCTAAATATACCTGGACAATCAACAAGCAAGAATGAATATGAAGGATCCAAATCAAGTGTCTACTAAATACGAACGCTCCATTCAGACCCAATACCTGAACTCATATTCATGGTTCTCGTTACGTTGAACCAGTGGTCCCATTTTCTTCACAGAGTTGGTCAGCGAAGGACAGGGGCTAAGACTTGCAGGTGCGCCAGCTTTTATGGATTTTTAGGCCTGGTACGACCATTAACACTTTCGTATTGCGGACCCCCAGGGGGCCATGCAAGCACCCATGTATGCACGACACTCTCGAATGTCCATACTTATGTCTTTCGAACTAACCTTTCTGCTGGGGTGACCATGAAAACTTAAGGAAGGCTGAGTGCTGCCGCTCCAATCGAAACGAGCATTGAAATTGGGCTCCACCCACGTAACTGGACTGGATTGAATATCGACCATCCTCTGGTTTTGAGACTTGCATTGCATGGCTTGTGGCCCGCCAATTTTCCTTTTATGAATGGACATGTGCATGCATAACCATATATTGGAGGTTTTCCACGTCGCGGACGCGTCGTTTGTTTCTTGTTCTTTCCTTGGATGTTGCCCCTCTTTTCCTCTACCAACCACTGCGCTGCCATATTCCGCGCCTCTGCTACTTAATCATGTCTACTTCAACTCTGCAGGGCCTCCATACGACCCTGAGTTTGCCGCCTTATGTTGGAGCCGTTATCGTGCGTCCACTCTCCCAATCGTCGTTTGACAAATCTTTTGACGACAATGGAATCATAGTTTGAATCATTTCTATACGGTGAGTCGTGCCTCTCTTGTGTTCCCTTAATCCATCTGATAGACATTTACTAGGTCTCTACGTGATTCTGTTCGCAATCTGTACCTTTGTCCTCATCTCGCGCCACAAACGGCTTCATTGGATACTATTACTCTCTGCGACCACAATGTTTGCGCTTGCAACCAGCGACATCATATACACCTGTTGTATCCTATTCGAAAAGCTAATGAAGCGGAGCCCAGTACCTACGGATGTGCGCCCGAAATATTGGCTCTATGTTACCAATAAGTACGCGCATCTTTTCTCTCCGTCCCAAATGCCATGCTGATAGAAAATTTTGCCTCGCAGTGTTATAGCCGATTCTTTACTCTTGTATAGATGCTGGGTAGTTTGGGAATATAGAAAGATGGTTATGCTCGGACCGATGATTCTTCTCATTGCAGGCACAGGTGCGCGTATATCTCCCGCTCATGTTGTAGATAATCATTCGTAACACGCGTTCTCCTCCTCTAGCATGTGGCTACACTTTTGAAGCGTCAACGACTGGGCTAGCTGACGATATATGGATTTATCTGATAATGACCCTCATCCTTAACGCCACATTGACCACTTTGACTGGTGATTTCGATTTCCGTATATCGATTCTGTTGTTTAACTGAATGTGCAAATATACAGCTGGAAGAATATGGTATCTTGCCAAAAAAGCAAGGCTTGTCCTAGGCATGGGACTTCTCAGACGGTACAATGCCACCATCACTATTCTGTAAGTAAATTCTTTCCTGTCCTTGGCCCTCATTCATCGGTTTGGATAGCATTGAATCCGGAATACTGTACTCGTTGTATATCATTCTTGATCTTGGATTCCGAAAACAAAAGACCATGAGCGTGAGCCCGATCCCGTCCTCGTTTCTGGCAGCTCTGAGCCTTCGATCAATTTATGTTATTATAGGTCATTCTAGATGCTGGTCTAATTCAGATCGTCGGCGTAGTGCCTACCCTCATCATCGTGAAAGTAGGTTTGGGACGTGCAGTGCATGATGTTGAGGCAAACGAGGCCATCACGCGGCTCGAAGGAAACAAGGCGTCGCCCACGAGACGCTCTTTTCCCGATGACCTTCATTGCGTCCATTCGCGCGAAGGTCGCCATGCGTCGAACTTCACATTTATCAGCGGGCGTCATGTCGGGCAGGTTGGGTCAGAACTAATCATAGGTCAGACACGAGAGATAGACCACGAGATTGCAGTAGAGAGTCTTCGACATCTTAGAGGCGAGAGCTTGAGGCTGAGTTGGGAGTTCGGTATGGCATCGTCCCCGCCCGGGTTAGGTATTCTTCAACAAGTTCCAAAAACGATTTAATCTACACGCTACCCGTGCTTGGTGCTTTCGACCTTCAGATGCTGACTTCTATTTGATATGTTTCGCATGTAGTACCTACTGTACCAATTTAAATAGTTCGGCCGTCACGCGTCACAAGCCGAGTGGATGTGGCCGAAATCGGACGCTTGTCCCATGTCACAGGCACTGTGGACGGAGGGACAAAACGGTCACAGGACCGGCCGAAATTGCCAGAGTGATCCCAATGGCCGTAAAACTCCCAAATTTGCAGAAAATACACTAATTTGGAGCCGATGGACGTCTAAATCAGTACATTTTGGCCTTCGCTCATCCAAATTTTTGCGAACTCAAGTGCAAAATATCTGGGCATTGGCCGAAATTTTACAGGTGTCCCAGGTCACTTGTCGACTGGCCGGAGTCCAAATTTCGTCCACCTTGTCCCAGGTCACACCCCCGGCCGAACTATTTAAATTGGTACAGTATTCTCGTCCTTTTTCGAGCATTGTCGATCACTTGATTTCAAGGACAAGCTAAACTATGCGTTCTGACAAGGTTGACCCGACAAACAATGGAAGGGTATGATTGGGAATATGACTGGTGAAAGTCTGGAGAGCGAACATTTCTCCCTGATGAATACAGGCTCAATATGCGTCTCGTGGAAACTATAAGGCGGACACGAAATGCTCTGACGCAATCGTATTCGCAGTGCCGCTAATTTAACCGTCCAATATCAGAACGTCTGGTCAATAATATTTGATTTCCTCTGACCGACCAAGAAAAAGAGTACATATATTCTAATTTCTATTGTGTAAATATGACTCTATGTCACTCTTCACGCCGAATGCCGCAGGAAGCGTCTCGTCACAACTTCCCAGGAAAAGGAAGTCTGCAGCTTCGTCATTGTTCGACCTTTCTAGATTGAAGATGGCGACTTTCCCCCCATGCTCCTTGACTTGAGAGGCAAATCCAGACGCCGGCTGAACCTTTAAAATATTTGTGAGCACTTGATGAGATCAAGATCTATTTTAGCTATCACTCACAATAGCAGACGTCCCAACGACAATGAGCAGATCACACCAAGTGATCTTCCTCCCAATCTCGCCCATGAGTGGGGGAACTTCTCCAAACCACACCACATCAGGCTTCAGCAGTCCACCGCATTTACCATACCTATTCGACCCATTCCAGTCGTCTCCGCCGCACTTCGGTAGTTTCTCCACAGGGATATCTACAAACTCGTCTATCGAATCAGTGTCCTTGAGCGACGCCGCAAGATAAGGTTCGTAGCTGTGCTCTCCCTTCTTGCACGACAGGCATCGAGTGCTGAAGAGCGACCCATGCATCTGGATATACTGCCCCATGGCCGTCTCCATGAGCATTTCATCGTCCGAGTTTTCTGTGACCTGCTTAAGCGCCCGAAGGGAGAGCTCGTCCAGGTTCTGCGTTACGTGCAGAGGCGCTTCTGGAGACGAGGGCGTCACGCGCGCGGCGATCTTTGGTACATTTAGAGAGGCGATAGCGTAGTGTCCTGCATTTGGTTTGGCTGCAAGGGCCCTGTGAGGAAGCGATAAGAAGGACGATCTCCAAGTCATAATATACTCACAACTTGCGCCTATAACTATAAAATTGCCAGGATCCGCTAGGATCTTCGTTAAAGGTCGTGTGTGCTGAGTATTTAACGACTTTCTGCAAAAAAAGAGAGCAAATTCAACACAATTATCAGACTTGCTTCGGATCGGGGTAACATACCGGATTCGACCAAAGCGATTCCCCACCGGAACCACGATAAGTTGCAATACCTGTTCGCACTCAATTTATCAGATATTCCTTAATTATAAGACCAGGAGAGCATACCAGAGGGTGCAGATAGGCCGGCTCCAGAAAGAATAATGATGTTTTTGGCGCCCGCGAGTGCCTCACGAAATTCAGAGAATTCTGACGAAGGAACCATTTAGATGATGATGGTACAGAGTCAAGGACAATATTAATCGTTATCGGCTGGTTCAAACTCAGTTGAACCCACGGCGTTTTTAATACCGCCCATTATCTGCCACACGTCGTCCCAATCTATGAAAAAAGTGGACCGTCAATGCAACGTAAGGTCAGATCCGCATAAGAAGCGCTGCAGCGTTCCGGTAATCAAAACACTTCTGAAGCTTATTTGAGATGACGGCCAGCACCACAGAATTTATTTGAAAACGGTAATTTATTTTACAACCCACTCACCAAGGTGTCATCGGCAACAACACAGTAGTATCAACTCTACAAAAGTGTCTTTTCAGAGTCAGAGAACGGAGGTGTTTAGCAGTCGTCGAAGTAATCAAGCGTCCAAATCGCAAAGTAAGGTATAAAAGAAAACGAGTGGAATCGCGTCGCAAGAAAGGTATAGCCAAAGATAAAAACAAAACAGAAAAAGAAACAAAATAAAAATTGAATAGCGGAAAGGCATCAAACAAGCCATACTGCTCCTGGAATTGAAAGTTCATCAGCCACCGCATTAGTAAGGCACGACAAAGGAAAGGGCTCACGAGAGGGTAAAAAAAATAATGACAAAATCTACGACATATCCACACGTTTAGCAGATCGTCTCCTTGCTCCATTGGGTCCAATGCCCAAGCCATTGAGTAGCGTGTTGAGCGTATGATCAAGGTTGGTCCCAAGCAAATCAGTGATGACATCAGCCTTGATATCAAGTCCGAGGCTATTTAGCAATTTCGTCAAGCCCACAACAAGAGGTTCGTCACCACCTGCAATGACCGTGCCGTTTGAGGAAGTTGTTGACGAAGAAGTAGGAGTCGGAACAGGAATAGACGGTGGTCCGGGAAATGGTGGAGATCCATAGGGTGGTGCTGTGTGCGCATGACAATAGTTCTGCAAGCCCAGCGCGGCATCCACAACATGCAGTACTTGTGCAACCAACCCACCCAATCCTAAATCTCCAATGCATCCACACCCTTCCAACGCCGCCAGGGTTTGGTTGCTCGCCAGGACAAGGTCGTCAACATTGGAAACTAACTCGTCGTATGTGCCACAAGATAGAAGGGTAGTGACGGCGTTGAGAATGTTACCAACGATGCCAGAGTCAATGGGCAATAGCGAACCCAACAAGGGGGCGGATGGAGCAAGAGGTGGATTCGCTATGGGAGATGGCATCGGAGGTGAAGGGGAAGATGGAGCGGGTAACAACGACGATACAGCATTGTTGAGTCCGAGGACCGAATCGATAAGCGCGACGAGTTGAACAAGCAGATCCGAGTCGACAGTGGTATTCGCATTTAAATTTATTTGACGTCTCTCCTCTCGTTCCTTCATCAAGTCTTGACGCTTCGCCCACATCCGCCTGGTTGTACGGCGTCGACGACGAAGACCGTCGGGCCCGATTCCGAGACCATTCGTTATGGTGTTGACGGTAGAATCCAATCCATTGCCAAGGCCATCTACAGCCACGATCCCTGTACCCAGATTTAGAGCTTGAAGGAGATGGTCAAGACCAATGATGATCGGAATGTCTCCTGTAGCCGTAGACGGAGTGGATGCAGAGGGATTCGGGGAAGACGCGGGGTGCGCGGTCGGGATCGCGATATTAGGAATAGCAGCAGACTCGGATGGCTTAGCCATTGGTCCACCACCTACGACATAGGAGAATACATATTTAGCTTTTCATCGCAGCAAAAAGCAAAGAAAAACACACCGGTTGGCAGGAGGGGACCAAGGGTCGGGGTCGGGTCCGCAGGGGTTGGAGTAACGAGCGAATGCGTTGCACACCAGTCTTTCAAGCCAATAGCCGCTTCGCCAATAAGTTGCAAAAGATCTGACGCTTTTTCCAAATGAAGCTCCTCCACGCAGGCGCAGCCCGTGAACCTCCTCTCCAAATCATTTTCGGCGTCGATGAAGGTGTCAATGTTAACAAGGAGGGTTGCGACCGTCTTCGACTGCAAGAGCTGCCCCAGAGCATGAGCGACACCCAACACCGAATTAGCGTTCAAGGAGCTCGAGGAAGAGTCCGAATTTGCAACAGGAAGCGAGCTCATCGAAAATTCCAAATTGATGACCAAATCGGCGAGTCCTTCCAAAAGACTTCGGAGCTCTAAATTGATTGTGGAGGCGTCCGTACCGCGTCTGGCGTTTGCAGGTCCAATACCCAATCCGTTCAACAAACTATCGACAGGTTGGTTCAGCCCTGATCCCAAACCGGCGACGGTTACAACTGCTTTTACAGGACCCAGAAGTCCAAGACTGGTAAGCAGGTCCGACAACCCCACAACGATTGGATTATCGGCGATATTGGCTGGAGTCGATGAAGTAGGAAGGGAAGTAGAGTGTGATGGGGTCGGAGGCGAAGATGCTGGCGAAGAAGTCGATGGTGGAGAAGATACGATAGGGTGTCCATGACAGAACTTCTGGACACCCAAAGCCGCGGTAATAATTTGTTCGAGATCCGCGACCAAGGGGCCAAGGCCTAATGTATCCACGCACCCACTTTGATCGAGCAACGTATTGGCGCCTTCTACTGTCTGGACGAGGCCATCGACCGCAGAGACCAATGAAGAGGATGTAGAGGAATTAAGGATGTTCCCTAACGCAACGAGGATTGAGTTGACGAGGCCATTGACGGTAAGAGTAGAGGTCGGATCGGAAGGCTGGGGCAAAATGCTGGTCGCAGACGAAATTGGAAGAGTTGCAGCTTCCGAACGAAGATCAATAACGATGTCAACCAGAGCGATGATATTCGCTAAAAGAGTTGAGTCGATTGTTGAATTGGCATTGACATCTGCAAGGTCACTTCGCTTGTAATTATTGGGTCCCAGATCGACGCTGTTGAGCAGATGATTGGCGCTTCCACTTAATCCATCACCGAGACCACCAACAGCAGCTCCCGACTTTCCATCTAATCCCAGTCCGGACAATAGATCGGTGAGTCCAATAACGATCGGCTGATTTGAGGCGCCCGAGCTTGGCACATTGGAGCCGGGAACGATGGGGTTATGCGCACACCAGTTTTGCATGGACGATAGTGAAGTGATGAGGTTAGACAAGAGGCCGGAGGAATCAGCGAGCCCCAACTTCTGGGCGCATCCACAACCATCCAACATGGAATTTAGGAGAGCAGTAGTATCGACGAGTTTCTGCGTGTTGACTAGGAATTCGGAAACTGTGGACGACACGAGCAAATTGCTGGTGGCACGTCTGACGTCGTCAAAAAGAGAGTATATCGCTGATGTTGTAGAAAATGTGGAGGACGAAGATGGTGATGAAACGGTTGAAGAAGGCGCAGCCGCTTGAGGAGGAACTCCAAGGCCAAGTACGTTGTCCACAATAGCGACCAATTGCGACACAAGACCGGAGTCGATATTGGTGTTCGCAGTGGCATTCACGGCCTGCGGAAGGGCGCGCGACCTTAAGTGATACATTTCTGGGCCATTAGAAGCGACGCATTTATCCTTGGTAGTCCTGGGAAGCCATCCATCCTGGCAGGACTGTACAACGCACTGGCTTGCGGAGCATGTAACACTTCGCACGTTTGGAATGTTGCCGCAATCTTTCCCGAGAGGTTGAATATCTCGTTCAGAGTCGGGGAACGGATGAGGGACAACACAACCGCCACCTATGACAGCGAGTCAAAATGAAAGCTTCAAATACATGCGTAACAACTTACAGCTATCCTTGGTTCTGCTGACGTCGATGCACTCGAAAGCAAAGCCACGGACTCCAGGAATGCCGCAAACGGTTTCGTGGGGCTTACAGGTGGCTTTGGCCTGTGCGAGAGTACGGATAGGCTCTGTCCTTCTTTTGAGAGGAGCCGACGAACCACAACCCTGCGTCATTGATCAGCATGTCATAAAAATGGAGTGAAACAGCGATATGGGTGGATATATGCGCATTCAACAGCACTTACTTGAGGGAAACTTCCGCAAACGCCGTTGCAGGAGATGTTCGGTGGGGCGCACACACACTGATCACCTTCGAGAACGTAGTTGGCATCACATTCGTAGTGGCAGGGATCCGAATTATTGCACGTATGGTGCGCATGTGATGGGAAGGTACACTGCCTGGAGTCTGGCGAGGTGTTGATCTAGAGAAAAGTAGTTAGGACACATCCTTTCGCCAAGTTGACGAAACATGTACTTACAAGGGCAGTAATGAGAGCAGCGACCGCGTCTTTACCGAGAAGTGATACCAGAGCTTGAATATCATCATTCGTCTCGAGATAGAGGTTCAGATCCTAGAATCCAGCGAGCTTAGTGAATATATGCGCATATTGGAAGCCACAAACCGACCTTTAAGCATAGACAAAGCTGAATGTTGGCTGCGGCATTGGTTGGGTCAAGCACGGAACCAAGCAGATGAGAGAGATCAGCAGCGAGGTCGACGTTGGCGTTAATGCATATATCCAGAAGATCGCGAGCGACGCGATGCTGGCGCGAGGTCAGTGCGTTCGGCGGAGGGGACTGCCTGTGGTCATGACGGCTGAGGGCATAGGGGTGGATGGAGTGCACAAGCGAGAAGAGGGTAGAGAAGGAGAGAAAGAGCGTGTAAAGCGGGAGACGCATTGCTCGCCGCGTATAACTGGCAGTTTGGAGAAGGACGCGGTCAAGAACCAAGAGGCGCAGAAACAGAAGAGCGCGCCTTATATACTTTCTATCTGGCGGTGGAGCGGAGTTTTGGTCGAAATGCGCAGAAACCCGTCCGCCGGCGACCTCGGGAGGGCATTCTGTCGTCCGATTTTGGCTACAGATTTTCCATAAACAGGGAGACAGGCGCGTCAATTCCGGCGCGTCGCTGTCGCTGTCGCAGCCGCCCTTCCCTTTCATCCTTCCGTTCATACGATCCTTGGAAAATATACATCCAACATTACATCGTGTCTTAGCAGTTGATCTTGCGAGTCTTTGTACAGCTAGCTCTCTAGATTTTGATAGGCAAAAGCATCTTGAATCCAGTCGACTTCTCGTTATATCCGCGCTGACGTAGAGCCATGGCAGGCGCTTGCTTCCACTGCATGTCCAATGTCTGTCATTATCCAGCCCATTTCCGGTCAGCCAGACTAGAAGAAATCGGATGTGAAGTTTTTGAAGCCCATTCTGAGCGATTGTTGGGGTATGAGGGTGCCAGTCCGGCTAGTTCAGGTTCTTGTTTACACATGCGCTTCGATCAAGCACTATCAGACGCGGAACAAAGCTTTTGCGATGAACGAAAGGGCAGGAAAGGTACTCAGGAGGTATTCTCCTGACAGTTGCATAGCCTAGACGCCCTGAACGCGCCGTTGGCAGCTCGAACGATACAGACATCCTGAAAGAATAATGGAAGACGGCTCGTTTATTGAAACCAGATGCAGGGAGAGATTGATTCACACTTACCTTGCGGCCTTTACATTTCTGTTCGTCATAAAGGAAAAGTAAGCTTTGCTCTGTTAAGGTTCGAATCGCTGTGGGAAGTCGCAGTCATTGATGAAGGAAGATTTGGCTCTTCGGAAAAAGAAATCGGTTGGAAAAAAGCGGCCGATGAAAAGTTTCGCCTATTTGTAGGGATTTATTTAAAAAAAAATAGAAATAAACATATGGGCTCTTGGTACAGGGGTAGCGCGCACGCTTCGCATCTTCAAGATGACTGCGTGAGGTCGCGAGTTCAATTCTCGCAGTGTCCACTTTTTGATTCTTTCCAACAGCTTTTAACACCATTGAACTGCTGAACTGTTACGGGCCCATATCTTTTTCACTGATGCATATTTTACGTGGAAAGATCGCGCTATTTCCGAAAAGAGGCTTATGTTGTGTATACAATGTACATACTGAAAGAAAGAGTTGTCTTCAGAGTCCGCTAAGTTCTGCAACAAATCAACAAATCTGTTCGTCTAATTAAGCTATAAGTAGGGTGAGTTATACAGTAGAGAGGCAATTCACGAGTTTTTTTCAAAGTGTAATGCAAGGCGATCTATACATTTGCGTAAATCCTCTTTCTTCTTCCACCAACGATATATGAGCGCCTCTGTAGTCGACATGAATTGATCATCTGGCACATCGATACACAAATCTGCCGGCTTCCCAGTCTCTCTAGAGCGCCACATACCCCATCCTTTCATACGTTGAAAGTCTTGCAAGCAAAGGGGCAAAAAATGAATGTAATCCAGTTTAGGAAGTATAACGCCATCTTCGCTAGATTTTTTCCTTTGCAAGATGTCAAAAATGATGGAATCGGTATCCACACACAAGAGGGTTTCGAGATTGTCGCATCGTGACAAAAGGCGGTGTAGAGGATCGATATCCTCAGCTACAATTTGCGGCAATACCGCAATCTTAATCGTTTTTAATGGCAAATCCTCGAGAACCGCCAGCATATTGGAGAAGGGATAATGAGAATACCCAGAGGATTTGACGGATTCCAAAGTCTCCTTTTCGGCCCTGGAAATGGGCATTGGTGCCTTCGGTGGTCGCTCCCCTTCAATAAACTGGAGGAACACAAAGTCGCCACTTCGATGAGTGGTATCATTTATTTCGAAGCCAAAGGATGTTCCTTCTGCGCTTTTGTTCCACAGATTCACTTCTAGCATATCAGCAGGATCGTCCAAGTCTGCAAATAGCTCTCCAAAATGTCGATTAATGCCGAGCTGTAGCCTGCTGAACGCAAGAGAGGGATAAGGCTCCCAACCGTCAAGGTCATCATAAAAGTCTGAGAATTGGATCTCGACAACGATTTTGCAGGTATGAGGGACGACGAGTTTCGCAAAAAGGTCGAACATAATATGTTTCTCGGAGCCTGTGCTCAAAGAAAGGTCGAAAAGGCGATCCAGATGAATATCAGGAATGCGGAAGAAGCTAGAATCAGGAAGTTCTTCATCTGCGGCATTGAATGTTCCAACGAGTCTGAGTTGTTCTAGCTGGGTCAGTGACCGAAGAATTTCAAACCAATTTTGCGTAAGATACACTGGGCAAGTGTCCATTTTTTGCTCCACGAACAAGATTGCGAGATTACTCCAGAGCGAGAAGTCGAAAGAGGCTGGTAGGTAGACCTTGGATATACTGACCGCTTCCAACTGTGGCGAATAGCCGCCAAAGAGTTTTTCAGGGAGCACATATTGGTGATGGCGGAAAGTGTCTTCAAACGACTCGGAGGGAAACTCCAACATGTAATCCCCAGGATTATGTTTATTTGTGACCGTGAACTTTCGCAGCTCGGGGGCAGGTTGCATTAGCCCCTTTGTGAGCGCGTCTGCTGAATGGCTAAAGATATCTGCCCCAAGGTCGAAAACTGCCCATCTGTGCGAGTTTTTAAGTACAAATTGCCACGTCGCCGATGCAAAATTCTGCACATGCGTGTATTTGTTTTTCTCGTCATCATCAGGGGAATCGGCATATGGCATTTGCGAGTGGATGAAAAGCGGCGAGTCCTTTGCGCGATGGAGAACTTCTTGGGCCCAAGTGACAGTATCGCGGTCCACATTGATAGAGGCTGCCCAGAGAGGACCATTGTCTAGGATTACTTGACGCCATCTTTTGCAGACACGGGATATGCTCGAGAAGGTCGCATAGTCCGGAAATTCTAGCGGGTAGACACACTTTTTGGGTTCTATTGCAGCCTCGTGGATTTGTACTAGAAGTTCATCTGGTAGAGAGTTGATAGATATCGACGAGTCGTCCATTATAGTTAGAATATGAGGATGCAGTGTGCGCGCACAGTTGAAGAAGTCGCTTTTCTTATATGCCACTCACGGCCACTGTGGCTGAGAGTGCCACTCGTGATGACTTGCGGAATGAGCGCTTAATCTCTGGATATGGACACACCCCAAGCAAAGTGCAAGCAAAGAGGCTCAAGCACAGCTGAAGGGATACCGATCAAACAAAAGGACTATCAAGCAATAAATGTTGCCCGGCCAGAGGATATCATTTTTCATCCGCGTTTGACCACCAGCAGCGGCACGATCCAGAAAAGCTGTTAAAAATGACTGTAGATGGAAATCTAGAACGGAGTGAGACCCAATGAGTTTCAAACTTAAAGCAGACCATTTGTAAGAGAATATGAGCAGTGATCAGTCGAGTGGGACTTTCGAAAGAGTTTATATCCAGAAGTGAAGGGAGCCGAACTGAATTAAAGTCTTGAACAAAAAAGCCAAAGAACACAGGAAATCAACATGAGAGATGTGTGTCAAGGTACAAGAAACGCGATATCGGAAGAGGACAAGATCCCACGGTGTCATGGTTGTCGGAATCCAACGTTCCACATTTTCACTGCCAGATGATCTGTGGCGTCTCCAAGCTTTCAAAGCAAATGAACTCAAACATTTGTTTTTGCAGGAGTCGCACCACTCAAAGCGGTCCAGGTGCATTAGATTCTATGCTTCTTGCACTTCTAGATTCGCAGACAAATTTCCACAACTCGAGAGAGCGGATGTCAACATCAGTTTCTATTCAACTCTAATGAGAAGACAAATTCGGGGACAATTTACAAAGGTAGAGCTAATTATCTTCAAGAGGTTTACCAATCAGAGGGTGGTCGACTGCGAAGGGTCGTATGTGTTCGACAACGGGAGTTAGATTGTAAAGTATAGAGGGCATTAACAGCATCCAGCGAAGAGGAAAAAATATCAAATTATTCTAATCGATGTGATATACGTATACCAAAGACATTACTGTCCGAGCGAGCTTTCAACAACTAAATCCTGTCCGTTTGCTCTTCCAGCCACGTCCATAGATCTCCGGACAGTTTGATATCTTTAGAAACTTTATTTGCAGTACCAATTCGCGCCCAAGGAATTAAATACTGCAAAGCGTACACAATTAGAGAAAGTATGGAACGGTAGAAAAACAGTAACATACTTTGCCATTCAAATCGGCGCCCTCAGACGATGTACCAGCCCACAATTGCGTGAGAGCACCATATGATGTATCCCAGAGGGTCAAGCGCTGGAAATGGCTCTTATAAGTTTCGTTCTGAATGTGAATATATGCGTGACAGACGTACCACAAAAAAACCCTGCACTTTTCCTAGATGGCGTTGAAGGTCGGTTTGGATATTGCCCGGGTTGAGAGAGGTCGACACAATCCCTTGGTCACCATATCTCCGTGCGAGCTCGGCTGACACCAGGACGTTGCCCTACAGTCGCTCCCGATAAGCGCCCAGCACAAGCAATCGACAAAGAACACGAAATGCATACTAATTTACTTTGGCAATAAAGCATCGATTGTCCTTTTTTCTTCCGTGCAGCCGTGTCCCCGAGGGTGTTGAAATCGATTTTGCTGGCGAACACGGACGCGGATGATGAGGTATTGACAATGCGCGCTTTGCCGTCGGGGCTGGATTTGGCACCCGCGAGAAGGGTAGGAAGGAGGAGCTTGGTGAGGTAGAAATGGCCTAGTACGTTCGTCCCGAATTGAAGATCGTAACCTTGTGCCGTTAATTGGTCAATTGGGGGCACCATGACACCGCTGTGGACGTATGTTATAGGAGCGTAAATTCGTTTGAGAATGATTTGCGTACGCATTGTTAAAGAGAATATGAAGCTCCTTCTCCTTGCTCCTGAACTCTTCTGCAGCAGCTTTGATTGATTTCAGGTCGGACAAGTCGACTTTCAAGAATAAAGCCTCTTTCCCGGTCTCCTTCTCCAAGTCTTTGATTGCTTCAGCGACTTTTTCTGGATTTCGGGCAGCAATGTAAACTTTGGCATTGTGCGCTAAGAGTGCCTATTTCGAGGTAGCGTGTCAGAGTATGATAGAATTTACTAGGTGGTATAGTGCTTACCTTGACCGTTTCTTTTCCAATACCTTGATAGATGCACAGAATCAAACACCGCATCGTCAATAATTATAGAAAAGAACCACTAAACGTACCTGCATTGGCGCCTGTCACGATAATGACTTTCCCAGACAGATCTGGGATATCTTTTGGGAAGAACCTACTCTTCGGCGGATAGCTTTCGCTGTAGAGTGACTGTACGAGTCCCATTGCGTCGTTCCGATAGTTGCTGTTAAGGAGGAATGCGGAAGTTGGAGGCCTGCTTTTATATTTCTGGGTTCCCCATGCTCATCACCGTGTGCGACCTGGACTACACAGCTGTGCCTGGAGATATTGCCATGCGTCGCAAATATGTCGATGGGAAGACTTGAGAGCGAATACGGCGCCATCGCGACGCGTGTATGCGCGAGTTTTCGTTGGTCCGTCCAGGGACTGCCGGATATTCAGCCGACGCCGGTGCCGTGGGTGAGCTGACGGACTCAATCTAATTTCTTTTTTTTGCCTCAACACCCAGCTTGAAGCTTGAAGCCTTGACGCCAAATTCATCCTCGCAGACTCTTATAATTCGGAGGAGCAAGTTTCAGTGACAAGAGGTGCTCTCCCAGTAAGAGAGTGGGGTTTGGCGCTTGGGATGATCAAAGAAAGCGCAGCAGACACGTACTCCTCCCAATTCAGACATGCTCCCATTGATGTCAGCATTGCATGAAATCATTTTCTCCAGATGAAGTGCATGAAGAACCGTATACAAAAGGAAGATTATTACAAGTGCTACATCACTAGGTATTTGGTTCATCCATCCCAGCGAACGACTCTACTCCATGCAGAATTCCTCCTACCACGCCGGGACTTCCATCTGCTTGCGTATGCTCCTCATCTTTTTCCTGACCCAAAAGCGCCTTGACCGCCTCTCCTGTTTCTTTTGCCGCCACCGACGATAGGCTAGCAGGTGGGACGTATGCTCTCACGGCACTCGCAATAGCAGAGGCCAGCTCGTTCGACGGCATTCCGAGAATTTCTGCCAGTGCGCCAATGCGGTCTCCAACGGTGTCCTCGTTTGCCCCGCCTGTCCCTTTCTTATCTGCATTTGGGTTCGCGTAGCCTTCTTGCGCGTGGGCGTGCACCTCCGCTGGCGTTTTCCCCATCGCCAGGCTCCACCAGCCGCCGACCTCCCGCTTGTATTGGACGACGCGATAAGAGTAGAACGCGAGAAGCAGCACTGTGAGTCCCGCCAATATGTAGATCAACCTGCTGAGGCTGAGTTTGGATAGTGGTGCTGATACAGTGCGTAGGCTAGCAGACGTCCGGCTTGGGGGTAAATTATGGGCGGTAGATTGTATTTTCTCCCTGTCGGTGTCGCTACCTTGTGAATTGGGCGTGCCTTGAGGCGATATTCTTTGTTGTGCGGGAGATGAATTATTAGACATTTGTGGAGGTGTAATGAAGCGTTGTACGTCTTCAAACTATTTTATATTGACGAATTTCGTGATGACATCATGTGGGGCTAACAACTCAGGAGAGGCAATTACAGCGTCATAAATAGTCTGGGTAATCCGTGCTCATGCTGACTTGTCTCCAAGCTTCCAAGCTTTCCAGCGTCTTTTCGCAACTCTCCTTGACCGTTTCATAGCAATCCTGACCGAGAGAGAAGCCACTGGGGACCTCTTTTCCTTGGGCTACACCTTCGCGCTTGATCACATCCATGATCACATTAACTCCCCTGACAGGATCACCTTTCTGTGTCCCATCGAATGCTAGTTCCTCGAGTTAGATTTCTCTCTATTGTCAACACATCTTTTGTAGACGCTCACCAAGCAGAGCTGCATTCACGGCCTCTCCAGTTTCCTTGTAGTCCTCGATCACGGCCTTCCACCGCTTGGTTTTGTCTAGTTTGGAAAGAACTGGCGTACGGAAGCAACCCGAGTCGAAGCATATACTCCGAAGGCCAAACGGAGCTATCTCTTCATCCAAGGTATAGGACATGCCTTCGCAATGTTGAAACAGCTGCAAGAAATGAGATAGGGTCAGCTTACCTCGCAAAGCAAATTTACTCGCGACGTATATTCCGCTGAACGGTGCCGGACGCCAACCGTAGCAGGAGCCGATAAACGATATGGTGCCAGTCCTTCTCGCTCTCATGTACGGCAGGAATGCACGAGTGACGTTCATAGCGCCAAAGACATTCGTGCTTTTTCGTTGGCAGTCAGACACTGGGAGTTTGGTATCAACAGACGAGCCCAAACATTCACTGCTCACTTAAACTGGATCATCATATCCTCTGTGGTCGATTCTTCCAATCCACCAGGCAAAAGGAATCCTGGAAGTTTCTTGTCAGCGACATTCTGGAACCTGATTTATTGGTTCTACTTACCAGCGTTGTTCATGACAACGTCGACGTGACCGTAGATCCCAATCGCCTCAGCCGCGACCTTCTTGAGCTCATCGATGTGCGCTGTAACTTCAAGCTCCAAAACAGCGGCTCCTTGCTCCTTCAAGTCCTGTATTTTGTCAAAGGACTCGGGACGCGCGGTCGCAATGACCTTGTCCCCTCGCTTAAGGGCAGCCAAGGTAAGCTCGCGGCCTATGCCTGACCTATCAGATCATCATTGTTTAGTGGGACGTTTGAAATATTAAGGAGAGGCGCTTACGAGCAACCGGTGATAACCCACACGAAAGGTTCTGAAGTCGATGATCCCATATTTTAAAGTTTAGTAAATGGGTATGCCCAGAGTAGAGTTCTGGATATGCACCAACCTTTTATACTGTCTGAAAATGCTGGCTTCTGATGTCAACAGCCCAGGAAACAAAGGTGCAAAAAGAGGTTGGTGCTGTTCGGATAGAACGATGAAGAGATCGAAAGATTTAACCTTTCTCCCACCAGAAGTTCCTGCAGACTCATTTATGAGTCTGATATTCCCAAGGGAGTGACATATAAATAGACGAATTCATGGCTGAGTGTCGAAATTTCTGGTGACCCTGAATTGACTTCGCGGGCGCTAATCACCGGAGCAACATGGGAGCGTAAGCGCTGTGATAATCCTGAATCACATAAGGCTCTATAACGACCAATAGGCACAGACGCAACTGAAAACTTTGGCGGTCCTCCATATTAAGCCTTCAGTATTCAGTAGTGAATTCCAGATTGGCGATAGCAGGATGACTGATGATCGACACTTCTGTGTGAGCGGGACAAAAATAGAGAGAACAGGCCCCCACTCGATCTGGAAAGCTATAAATGCAATCACTTCTTCATCATCTGGTACACCCGTACCATTTCATTGTATGCTGTCAGTAAACCTCGAGGCAGACTATATATCCAATCGGAATTTTAATACCATTTCAAGCAGGTGCCAGTATGACTGACAGGCATTCCCGCTAATGAGACACTTCGCACGACTTTCAGTCGATGTGTATGCAGGAACATTATGAAATGGAATTGTATTGGAAGCATTCTGAGTATATACACATGCACATGCAGTGAAATCCGATCCACTGATTGCTTAGACCTGGTAATCAGTGCTCAGAATGACACCCTTCCATTCCTCCTGTTGTGCCAACGTCTTCTCACAGCTGGCCTTTACCGTCTCGTAACAGTCGACACCGAGGGAGAACTCGCTTGAAATATCTTTGCCTTCCGCTGCACCTTCACCCTTGATCACATCGATAATCACATTTACTTCCTTGACTAGATCGCCCTTCTGGACACCGTTATAGGTTGTTGAAACGCAGTGACTAAGTTCCCCATCCACAGGAGCGAATCTAATTCTCAGCGGTTAATAATGCCTCTGCCGCTTCACCTGATTCCTCATAAACTTCCAGAATAGAATTCCACCGAGGACCCTTGGGTCCGAAAACACCCCGAGCATATATCCCGAAGGCCAAATGGTTTTATCTCCGCAGCTAAGGTTTCCGACATGCCTTTGAGGAGAAAATGGATGAGACGCAGATTGCACGATATCGACCTGAATTAGTTACCTAGTAAGGCGTACTGTCCCTAGTTGTATGGAGGCAACTGTAATGCATAACTGAGGTCTCGTTGTGTTGCCTATTTGGCGTTATGTAACGGCTAACGGAAGGCTCGTTGCCTCTTCTGCGAAATTAAAATCAGCTTAATTTTTGATTTTACCTTTGTCAAGCCGAAAAAAATACCAGTGGGAGCTCAAAGAATAAGTCCATCGTTGCCAATTCTGACCCCTGTAACGCCCAAAATTTGCGCCGTTGCCTGTTGCCTGCAAGAAAAAATCGTAACGGGCTAGGGGGGCGTTGCCTCCATACAACAAGGGACAGTATTTGCTAGTGACATATAGTTCACTAAATGGTACTACCCGCCATCTGTAGAAAGAACCGATGAATAAAATTGTTCCTTTCTTCCTGGCTCCCAAGAAAGGTAGAAATTCTCCAAGTTTCATGCAGATGAATGCTGGCCTCTTCACGACAGGATACATATGTAGTAGGAAGACACAAGGCTAAATATAGCGGTTCTAAAAATAGAAATTTTGCAGCACTACGAACGATGTGGTATGTACTGTACAGACTCGAATTGTTGCTCGAAGCAGAGATATAACAAGACTAATCCACTAACTGGCTTCTTACACTCATGCCTAATAATCTGTGCTGAGGCTAAGATCCTTCCAATCCTCCAGTCGCGCCAGCGTTTTTTCGCAGCCCTCTTTGATAGTTTCATAACAATCCAAGCCAAGAGCGAATGTGCTTGGGATTTTTTTGCCTTCTGCTGCACCTTCGCGTTTGATTCCATCTATAATTGTGTTTACTGCCTTTACTGGGTCGCCCTTTTCGTTACCCTTGTGAGCTGAGAAATAGTTTTATCATATCCTGGGTTCTTTGAGAAAATAAACTTCCCTTACATAGCAGTGCAGAGTCTGACAGTTCCCTCAGGTCATATCAAGGCCTCGAATGTACTTTCGGGACACATTTATAAAGCCATCTTTCTTCAGACTTACGTATTTGTATTATGAACCAGATATTTTTTCCAGGACAGTGACATCATGTCTCTAACTGCATGTATCAATTGTTCTCTCTGTAGGGTAAGGGCGCTTAATTACATCGAACTTCGAAAGAATGTCCGATACGCTTCATAGACGATGACATAGCTAATTTAAATGACCCATGATATATCGCTGGGCTGTTGGTACACTCCCTGGAATTGTATATTTCATTGGCCTAAAAATGCAATCAGAAGTCCCTTTTCCGCTGTCAAAGGAATATCGATGATAACACCAAGGGACCCGAGATAGTTTAGCTCGTTTTTGCTTAGATCACAGCAGGTAAAGCATTCATAGCCGGAACTATCGATACACCGTTTGTCTATCGACTTTGTTTAACGACACCAGACACATGGCGTCGTCGCGTCGTCCTTCGCATGCATCATGAACTTAAAATAGAAATCCTGCCGCCTCCGACGGACGCCTCCGCCCGGAACAACATTGCACATGAAGGCGGGGTCCAGATGGTGCCAAGAGCGCGTCATTAGAAATGACATCATCTGGCGCAGCAAGCCACTGCGGCGTCAAAATCCTCTTTATAAGACTACGGTAGTTTGTAATTCGATTCCCCTTCCCTTTCAAACTACAACCATGTCTAACATCGTCAAAGACCTCAAATCCAAAATCTCTAGTGCCACCAAGGGTGCTGGAAAGACTAATACTACCAGTGGCACTCAGGGCTCGTCCCAATCGCAGGATCCTACCTACTCAATATTGCCTCATCCTGCCGTATGTATTTTTCGGTCCTTATCATTCAACGATGCTGATATGCGATTTACAGAAAACGAATGATCCTGCCGACCTCCAACCCAGCGGTGGTCTGAGAAATGCTGGTGGCATGGAAGCCTTCCATGCCCGCGATCCGTATGTTCCCAGCGAGGAGATCAAGAAAAGCATGCCTGCCCCTTTGGCGCGTTGGAATTGTCATTTCCGATGTTTTCTCGTCTGACCATTTTTGACAGAGCCACGAAGAATTACAAGCACGTCAAGCATCTCTTAATCAAGATCACTACAAACCTTGAGGCGACAACGGAGAAAACAGGATACAAAAAGGCCAACCCTTTCTCTTTTCATCGTCGTCATTGCTCTCTGTGAATGTATCATACGGATCTACCTTGTATTCAGCATCTTCATAGCCTTGTACCATACAGTTACTATATATTCCCAACAACTGTCAGCGAACATTTCGCCTGCCTGCTCAATGTTAAGGAACACTGCACGCCACAGCGGAGTGCACACGATGTCCGAGGATGAGGCTACCCAGGTACTGAAATTGTGCAAAGGAAAGAATTATCTTGCTGTGTCACCGCACTCGATTTCTAGTTATCGTACCATGCTACGATACGTCATCAGTAAAACCGAGAGGAATTCATGCACCTCAAAGATATTGCTGTGCGTTGACAGAAAATCACGGCGGTGCGCACTGCAAACCGCTGCATGCCTGTGCGGCGCTCGCCCCCGTGGAGAAATTGCAACTCGGAGATTGCCGTGATGCCTTCAAGAGCGTGCCCACTGCCCTTGGCTTAGACTTCTTAAAACAACACCAGCTTGAGGACCGCCTCTGCACTTCCCCTCCATAACACCTAGTTCCATCCTCTAGTGTCTCACTGTAATGGATCAACTGGTAAGGACGCCATCCAACACGCAAAATTTGTGACATTGACTCCTCGCTTTTCACGCATTCCAGTCTGAAGGTGACGAGTCTTCCTATGCATCGTGTCCAAGGGTCCAAGTACTGATTGACGACATCCCCAATCCTCTTCTCACAACCGTCTGGTATACTTAGAGCAAATCGCCGGTATGTGGCGTCCCATCGCTTATGATCAGGCCATCGACGAAATCCCCTGACGCTAACGGATGCCCTATTCTGATTAGAGTTCAAGGAGGCATTTTCATTGTTTGATAAGGGTGAGTGCGTCCCCCTCGACCGCAAGAATTCGCAGAGCGCTCATCTTATCGGATCCACAGACGGCGATGGCACGATCACCACCAAGGAGCTCGGAACAGTCATGCGCTCGCTCGGCCAAAACCCGACTGAGGCGGAGCTGCAGGACATGATCAACGAGGTCGACGCGGACGGCAACGGCACGATCGACTTCCCCGAGTTTTTGACGATGATGGCGCGGAAAATGCGCGACACAGATAGCGAAGAGGAGATCAAAGAGGCCTTCAAGGTCTTCGATAAGGATGGAAACGGCTTCATCAGTGCTGCGGAGCTACGACATGTTATGACCAACCTCGGTGCGCTCCTTTTTACAGCTTTTTAGCTGAAGTGTGAAAACGAGGCTGAACTTCGGTCTATTCAGGCGAAAAGCTGACGGACAGCGAGGTCGATGAGATGATTCGTGAGGCAGACATCGACGGAGATGGCCAAATCAATTATGATGGTACGATTTGCATGCTCATTTCTGCGAAATTAAGTTCTAATGTTTTGGTTTCATACAGAATTCGTAAAGGTTTGTTGCCATTTTGATTCCATTCATCTTGATGGTCGCAATGAACTAATCGCCCGCTATTTCCAGATGATGTTGTCGAAGTAAATATCTCCGACCTTGTAGTTTAGTTCACTTGTAGTTCTTTCCACATCCATGGCCGATTCCCAGACTAGCCATACGCAGCAAAACTGAATATATTTCTGTAATGGTTCCCTTCTCTGAGGTTTAAGAACGATATTCATTTCGCCAATCAAGACGATGTCGTAAGATCAAAGTGAAGTTTGAACTGAATGATTGAATGATTGGATAAAAATAGAATAAAGTAACTACAGCAAAATTATTGCCCGCTGGCTGGTTTGAACAACCGACCTCACCATTTCAGCGAAATCTTACGAGTGGCGCGCTCTACCACTGAGCTAAGCGGGCTATATTTTATTTTCGCTTTGTTATTATATATTTCGGTTTAGAAATCCCGTCCTTTTTGACCACCGTGTCCTTCTCACCGTCCTTGATTCCTCTTTTCTTCCTTGACTATAAGGCGATCCTTCAGCGCACCCATTTTGCTATCGGAAATTCAAGAAGATTTGGCATGCATTGTGCACAATCTTGATAACAGCTTTGGCACTATCACCTTGAAGCTTGCTTGAAAACAATACCCACGAAGGCTGATTTCTGATCAGGTTTAACGTTATGGGCGGGTGCAAAGGACCTTTTAATTCATATTGATTCACTTATGTGCGTTTACCTGCACATTTTATATTCCGATCCTTTTCTCATCGGACGTTGACTCCAGGCCGAATTCACACCCGCGATGCAAGCGGCGTTTCCCCATGCGAGCCCTCTTGTTTCCCATCCACATCCTGGATACTCACAGGCCATCTTTCGATATTTTTGATGACTCTGTCAATGCCATTATGGAGGGGGAGACATGTCTCCGCGTAACGAGGGTTCTCTTTTGAAGGTCGGAGGTCGGTGATATCGCACAGAGTTCAAGTCAATTTATAGAAACAGGCTAATGAAAGACAATAATCGTTCCGACAGATTTCTTACCATTTTTTCTTATGCCCGAACAGGCAAAACGGTGTGGCATATTCGCGAACTTTACTCCAATTATTGCAGCTAACAAGGCGAAGAACTTGAACGCCCATGCATACGTGACTTCTTTGCTGTATACTCCAAACTTATCCTAGTTGCGGATCACATACGAATTCTGACCTCCACAACATTCACCGTGTTCTGCCTTTGGTGCAGGTTCTGCCCTCTCACAGATTCTGTTCGGTTGCGCTCAGGGATGAATCGATGACAGTCCTTGTCCGGTTTGATGCAACCGCTCCTTCGTTATATATATAGCGGACCCACTGTCATAAATTTCGTTCTCTCCCACTTCGCTTGGCTCTATTTCGCTCCGTGGCCGGTCAAGACAGCGGTGCAGTGAGCTCGAGACTTGCACTGTGACTTTGAAAACGGCACAATGTCGTCTACGGCTAGCCAAGGCGGGGTGATATCGGGCTTCTTGGGAGGTATTTTGGACGAGGCGCTTGCGTTCGTATCCCTGTTGTCGACGGCAGCTATGGTACGTCGAAGTTACCTTTTGGTACTTGGGTTCAATATCCAACGACTGCCATCATTTTCTTCCGATTTTCATAGGTGGAAACACTTTTATACGGTATCTCAGGACCTTTGCGTTTTCTTCCACCTCGGTATATTGATGAACTTCGTTGGTCACAGGAATGCATGCCATCCTTTTCTGCATATATATGTATCTATTCGTGAGGAATAGACGCTCACCCCAATGGTTCATCTTCATATGCGCCCTCCTTATGTTTCTGCTGTCGACAGTCGATATCGCCATTACTTTTCGGGTACTGTCGTATGTTATACCAAGGTTGACAAAGACCAGCTCCGTTGGGATGTCTTTAACGCTGGTACACGCAAAAAACTCGATTTTTGTGGCAAATAAGTGAGTTCTATAAGCGCTTTGACGAATTATTCATTCACCTCTAACTTCTGCATTTCTTAGCTTCATTGCCGATCTGATTCTGGTTAGTTGATGCCAGTAGTTTGTTGGAATGAAGAAATGATCCTGGATTTCTCTCATTAGCTTCACCGTTGTTGGATGGTCTGGAGCCGTTCGAAATACGTCCTCTTTGGATGTTCGCTCTTGGTCTTAGGGGACACAAGTAAGTTCGCAACCCTGTTATATGCCCATTCGCCTCTTCTTATTTTATTAGTTTGGGGATTCCTTGGTATGGGTCCACTTGCCTTCCTATCCTTTACGCCGAACAAGTTTGTCCCGATATATATCTGGAGCATTTTTGCTATCAACATCACATTAATGATCGTTACGAGTGAGTGCAATGTCCCTCTCGCTCTTCCCGCTTTTGGTCTCCCTTACTCAATGTTTGTGTTGATATAGTTTCTCGTATCTTTTGGATATCCAGAGTCGCTAAAAAATTCGTTGGCCAGAAGCAAATATCGGTCTATCACAAAGCTATTGCTGTCTTGTAAGTTCTTTGCGGCTTGGAGACAAGTTGTTAACTGATAAAAAAACAGGGCTGAATCTAGTTTGATATATTCTATTGCCGTTCTACTATACATCGTATTTCCGACATCAAACCCTTACAGAGTGAGCTATTTGATCGTTATCTTATGTTGCCTCGCTCTTACTATGTTGTAGATTGTTGTAGTACTGATGTGCATGCGTATTGTGGTCAGTATAATATTGACTCCCTTCGCACATGCGTCGAACACTCAACACATATTCATATAGGCCATTATGCCAACACTACTCATCGTACAAATCGGACTGGGAGCCGTCGTACGAGAGATAAACGTCACTACCGTAGCGACCCTTTCGAGGTTCGAAGTACGGTCGAACAGAAATTCCGTCGTTCTCGATACGATAGGTGGTTCGATGCTTCAAGAAAATCGACAACCGGTAAGGACTTTCCGGCCAAGTCTTCAGGATGAAGAGGCCGGCCCGATTCAGAATAAGGAGATTGGGGGTGTAGACGAAATTCAGGCTGTAGCCTTCGACAATAAACACCCAACAACCGGCGAAGATCTGGGACAAGCAACGCAATGAATTTATTGAATATTATATCGTCTTTACTTATATATTAATATGTTTTCCTGTTCTTGTACTTCTTACAATTATCAATTTTGCAGAGGCTGAATTTAAGCATCATAGTGCCAGTGCTTTTAGCGCCCAATTGAACTGTGCCCTATTACGGTGATCATTGGCATGAACTTTAAGAATGAGGTAAAATTTTACACCACAAGCTTTACTAGGTTACCTTCGGAGACCGTGAGCACAGCAACGACATCGTAAGAATATTAGCGTTGTGCGATAGATTGTCTATTCTTGTTTGTCGCCCCTAGCACCGTTACTGCCATTTAAATTCTGCACTGTTCTTGGTACTTCGGATGCTGTGCTCGAAGTCCAGAGGTACTACGTTCACCGATATCTGGATATCAGCCGCAGAACGAGTCCACGAGTTGCCGTTGCAGTTGTTGAAACTTGTGACGATACAAATGATAAGAAAGAACTATTATGTTGTAATTACATGTAAATAAGTCAAAGACGGATGCCGATTTCAAATGGCCTAGATTTAGCGCCTAACATTAAATGCAATATCTCATTTATCAGCGAGGTGCTGATAGTCAGGCGGCTGGTACGTTGTGAGCTTCAAGAAGGCTCCTAGACCCCTCTATTTCAGCGTTGAGAACTTCAATTTGGCTTCGCAGTCGCTTGGTTTCAGCGTCGATGAGCTTTTTTTAGCTCCTCGAGCTCGGGATTCTGATGTGCCAATTTGTCTTGGGTCCTGAAGTCATCCTTTTCCACAACCATGACAAGTTTCGTTTTCAACTCGTCTTGGCACGTCTGGATCTGGTGAATCCATGAAACCTTTAGCTTGTATAACGAGAGGAGAAAGAGAAGGTGCTCACAACGTCGGTAATGGCTTTCCAATCTTCCAGGTACCACGTGACAGCATATTCACTGGAAATATCGTTGCTGTTGTAGATGTTCTCAGTGTACCACAATCCACTCTCGCGGTTGTTATCTGCGAATCCGATGTGTGGACAATCCGCAGGACATCGAACATCGTCCCTGCAAATAGATAGTCGCTTCTCCCGTCGATCAAATGGCGCGTATGGAGAGGACAGTGACGCGAAAGAAGGGAATTAGGGAAGCAAATGCGAGAGTGGAACATAACGTGCAACCCCTGTCGCGCTTTGGCTGATAACTTTGCGATACTACATCCAGGGCACGGCTTGGGCTGGTGTCAGGTATAACCCAAGGTCTTTCATATTCGGTGTCGAGTCTCGCAAAATGGTCATCCGGATCCCCAGGAAAGATGGGCCCGCGCAGGCGCTCGAAGCATACGTAGATGGTCGTATTCACGTCTTCAGACTGGTATCGCCCTTCGACGCAGATATACGTATACGGAGTGTTTGTTTCTTGAATCTTTCCCTTGTACAGATACACCTTCGAGGCTGTGAACGTCTTGAGGTGACGCGGGCACTTGTTCAAATAATGGGACTACTGCTCCTGGAAATACGACTCAGCACCATAATATTGCCAGTTGTTGGCTGGGGGTATTCAGACCCACAACACGGCAGTTCATGGTTATCAGCGAGACTGTGGGATCCCATTCCGAGGAAGTGGAGAAATGAGCGGGACGTGTTGCTCGTTGAAGTCATCCCGCTGCTGGAGTGAAGGATTGGGTTTGATCCATATTCCTCAACGACAGAAAGGAGCGTCGCTACTTTTACACCTGACGCACACCATATCTGACTTCTGGCACCCGTAATAGTCAAGTTGGAATGAAGATTCAACCTGATGAAATTGTCTACAGATGCAAGGTGTCGTCAGCACTATCTCTTGGAGTCAATAGAATCCTGACCATAGAATCTTGGGAAACCTCACGCAGAAGTTGAAAGCGCTCAGCATCGACGACGTCCGATTACGAACTCCGCTTCATTTCCCTTCAACTCCGAGTCCATACCAAATCGTTCTTGTTGTTGCAACCCACCGCAGTTCCCATGCTTCATAGCCAGGCTAAGCCAGCCAATGCCACCTCTGTTGATCTGGCGTGACTCCTGGCTTCTCTGTCCCCTGCTCTATCTCTCCATATCAAGACACGCCCCGACTTTACGTAGCGCATGTCGCGTCTCCATCTCACCCCCTCCTTATCGTCCTACGCCCTCTAGTCCCTCTTAAGTATCTAGCATTGTTAGAATTGTGTGCAGCTGTCAGTGCACCCTTCCTTTTTGCCTATATTTTTCTCAGGTTGTTTTCTTTTTCTTTTTTCTTTGCCTGTAATTATGCCTTTCACTCCAACTTTCACTCTCCTCACGCAGCCCTCTTGGAACTCTAGATTTCTTGGCCTCCGGTGTCCAAGCGTCCTTCAGACGACCGTTGGAGTCCCCTCAAATACCCAATCGCACACCAAGTCCCACCGTTAGGAACAATTCCCTGATGATCATTAACGGGATTTTTCCACATGGAGATAATATCAGGAATTTGCACGTTTGTGGATGTGACCTCCACCTGCCTCCTCCATGGTCCATCCCCTAGCACGATAAATCAATTACCGTGCACCTCCATGCATTGATGCTCCAATTCTCAGAGTTCTCAGGACGTCCTCATAGGTGGGCGTCACAGGAAATGTGGTTTTGCTTTCTTCAGAATTGAACACATCCTTCATCCTTGCATGTTCAATGTCATGGACATGTCACCATCCGCCCATCCGCGCAGAAATTATGGAAAACTTATCATTCAGGAACATGATGTCCCTGAGGCTGGGTATTATCCAAGGTAAGCGCCTCTTTTCGCCTCTCTGAACCGTCCGTACTCCACTGAACTCAAAGGCTAAAGTGCACTAAAGGTCGGGCGCTACTAGCTTCGCGCTCTACTGCCTTTATCCCTTGTTGAGTTCTTCTTGACCCGCCCACGCCATTGTCATTGTGCACCCGCCAGGACCAGCAATCTTGAAGGCAGACGCGAAGAAAGGGTCGACGATGCGCGCTGTCAACGCCACGACCCACACGACGCGTCTCGTGTCCGAGTCCCGAAGTACCTCGACGAACCCGATCGGGCAGGATTTCGCCTTGTCAGAGCGATTTTTGACACCTCTTTTGTCGGCATTTGTGGTGAGCAACCCTTTTGAAATCGACGTGACAAGGACACGCGAGACTGATAAGCGTGGCGCGTTTTCTAGGTCGAATCTTTGCTCTACGGTACGCTTCAATCTTCTCCGATAAGGCTCTCTAGTAGACCATTGATCACTTGCTTCCGAATAGGCATCCATGTGACTCTTTTCTTTTTCTGCCTGCGAACGCTGCTCCGACGACGGAGGGCGCGGAGGAGCAGGTTGCAGCTCGCGATGTTGATAGCCGTGGTGGTAATGTTTGCGCTGGCGACGGCGGACGTAGCTATATCGTGGCATGTGCTGCTTTCGCGGACGTGGTATCTGTATACCGGCACGACGACTAGGCTGCAGAAAGCGCTGTATCCCAAGTTCGCGATACATCTGATTAACAAGTCAGTAGGTTTTGATTTTTGGGTGTCTCTTTAATTGCTCACTGGGTAGAATTTTGCGTAGTATTATTGCGGATTGCTTATTGGCAAGTTTTCATCATATCTCTTTTTGCATGCGGTTTCTGATACGGGCGCTGTCAACAGATTGCTCGATGTTATATTGTATGGGGGAACCGGAACATTGTAATATTTATTGGAGGACTTGTATTAATCGTCGGAGCATGTACGTCGTCCGCTATTCGTTTATTCGAATCTACTCTTTGCCCAATGCTTATCTGAAAATGCTCATCAGTGTTTGGTATTGTAAGCGCGGCCGTTACTAGGTTGAAAGACCTTATTGCAGTCTATGTTATAACTATCTTTGTTCTGAACATCGTCCTGACCGCTTTTACGGGTGCGTCCTGCTCCTACACCATTCTGTTTAAACTTGATGTTGACCGGGGCTTGATGGTAGCGGGGAGGATAATGTGGATAGCGAGAGAGGTCAAGAAGGCACTGGGGGCGCAGATGGCTTCGTATTATCATTTTGCTGTAGGCGTTCTGTGAGTATTATGGACTCTGTGCATCAAGACAGAAGCTGAGCGTTGAGCTGGTGTCCAGGATTGAATCCGGCATGATTTACACGGCATCCACATTGCTCGTAGTAATTTTTGCTAAATCAATTTGGGTCGTACGTTCATTCCTACCTGCTTGATGCGAGTTTCGTATGAACACCGTTCCTTCGCAGATGATGGCAGTAGCCATAGTTCTTCGTGTTGTCGTACGTCCCTTTCTTAAAGACGCAGTCGCACTGCAAGCTAACAGTTGTCCAGTGCATCGGGCCGATCCTCATCATTGTGCAGATAGCGCTTGGTCAGTCAACATCCGATGTCAAGACAACGGTGACGAGGTTCCAAGGAGGAACACAACAGATTGTACTGGACACAATTATGAGCGATGGGTATGAGCCGGAAGCAGAGGAAAATAACGAACAGGCAGGGGATGAAGAGATGACGCAACGACGGCCGTCCGTTGGTATTAGCACAATAATACCTAAATCTTAGAGCAATAAATTATACCAGGCTTATTTCACGGGCTTCAAAGCCATGCAAGAAACATGCGGCTGGGAGGCATCTCTGTTGAGTTTCTAAGACCAATTCTTTCGTGTTCAAGGCTGTGCGAATGTTGGAGAGAAATTAACACGACTAGTGGGCGATACATGGACGAATGAAACGAGGTTGCTATGAGCCTAGTAGCTGTCCAACTTGCTTCTCCACTTCCGCCGACGAGAGGCCGTCCAGTTCGACGTGTTTCTCAACACCGCGTTCTAAAGATATAAGGTGTCAATTGCACCGCACTTGCGTTTGAACGGCTGTGAACACGCACCGAATCTTGCAAACACTCTTGCAGGAGTTCCCGTGGCCTCTCGAATCAGGACTGGCAGATCTGGGTTGTGTTTCTTGATCATTGGGTATTTCGAGACAATGAACGCCCTATGCAGAGTGAAGCATGAGTTTCGGTGAATAAACAGCTCCGTCGGCATTGGCTGACCTTGTCCCTGCCGATGCTGGGCCCGACTGCGAGCACAGGATGCGAATCTCGCGCAGAGCTGGAGAGAAAACCTTTGCGAATGCGGACATGGCGAGTAATAAATGGACAAGGAGGCTGGGATGGGCGACAACCGGAAGGGCAAAACGTCTCGTTACATAAGCAGTTACCACCCAATCCCTGTCAACAACAGCGTTTTCGAACCCACGCTTCGTCTCCGTCCACAACAACGAGCAAGCCCCTCCGTCCGACGCTCCCAACGACGCGCAGTTATCTCTCCCACTCATGGACGACGAGAAAAGGCAGCAAGATGACTGGGCGAATAGCCGCAAGAACAGGCTGCCCTCCTTTACTGAGGTTCTCTCGAGGAGAACACGGCCTCCTGTTGATCTCTTTATGTTCTAGTGCGTACTTGCCTCCTTGATACCTACCGCAAATAATTATATATATTTCTCGATAGTTTATTCTTGCAAAGAGAAGGCGCAGAAGATATCCTAGACTTTTGGCTGGACGTTCAGCAGCACGAAAATCTGTGCCGGGCGTACTTCAAGGATGTTCGTAAATCAGGTCGCACCATCAAGGAGGATTGGCCACAGTATTGGGAGTATGCTCGCAGACGAGGGTCTATCTATGGCACTGTCGTTGGCCTGAATCACGATGGCATGGGCACGAAGAGGAGTACTGCCAGCACAGGAGAAATGCTGTCTGAGCAAGACAAGCGCAACCTCGCTGCGGTCGGCGAGGAGAAGGGCACGCGCGGAGGGCGCTCGACGAGTCCACGCCCGGCAACGGGACAATCTGAGCACACGCGGGTGGCGTCAGCGGAGCCCACAGACATGGACCATGCGCCTCGTTCATCCACCCCATTCTCCCTTTCTGGTCGCACGCCCACCCTTTTCAACATGCGCCGGGCCTCTCGAGCACCGACTATCATCCCGCGCTCGTCTGCTATCACTCGTCTGGACCTTATTGCCTCCGCAGAGCGCATATTCTACCGCTACCTCTCCCCTGCAGGCAATACCGTGAACTCGCCCGAGAACCACGAAATTTACCTCCCGCCTGCGCTGCGCATCCACAGCTTCCCGCTCAGCAGCTCGCAGGAGCCCAAGTCGCAGACGGAGCTCGCGCTTATGGCCCAGATTCCGGATATATTTCACGCGCAGAAGGAGTACTGCTTCCGAGCGATGGAGCAGGATGCGTTTCCCCGCTTCTTGCGCTCGAAGGCGTTTGGCAATTTGACGCCAATATCTGCTCTCGTGCGTCTCATCCTAGGTCTCCTTATTCTTTGGATCGGCCTCGCGGCGGCGTTCGCCCTTGTGTTCCTTGACGTACACCCGAAGTCGAAACGGTTCTTCGTGAGTACCATTATCACCATAAATAATTTTAATACACATGCTGATTATTGCTCTGCACCTCATTATCAAGCTTTTCATCCCTTTCTCGCTGGCCATCCTTTTCCTTGTTTCACATCAATATGAGCTCGATCCGATCCTTGTCTTCTTCGGCCAATCCGAAACCACTCCCTTCCGTACACTTACCATCCGAGAGCCATACGTAAAGAAACTCCTGATGGGGCGCGCCATCTGGGTCAGCGTGCTGGTCACGGCATTTGTTGTCGCCCTGACGCTCTTGTTCTGGGCCGTACCCGGGCACCGACTATAGAACCCGGCCCACCTACGGGACTTGAATCAGTAGACGATATTAAGCAAGGACCATGGATTAGTGCACGGTAATTTTGTATTCAACCGAACTCCCCTTTCCTTTCCGTTTGCCCGCCCTTTCCCTGTCTTTCTATTTATACCACATACCGATTGGCCTTGTCGAACGATTCACTTGCTTCTCATTTTATGATCATGACTTTTCTCATACAATTTGTTCTACTCTAATTACTTTATTATCAGTGACTTCTCTTCTTCTCCTCGTCTCCTTACTTATTGTCGATTCATGGTTTTTTGTTCTCTTAGCCTTTCAATCAGGATACCCTCAGCCCCAGCAGCCCAGCCCCAGTATTCCGGTTACAGCAATCTAGTTTGCCATACCCCTTCACCGTTCCTTATCACCCTCCCATCTATCGTAGTTCTTTTAACCATCTGCCCCTTCCATCCCCCAAACATGTATTGTTTTATGAAGACAAAATAAAACAGATTTCCTTCCGAAGATTTTAAATATACACATGGAACGCCCTACAGTACACAGGATATTAACAGAGATTTACGACATCGGAAAAATCAAAGCAGGCGTGTAATGAACCCTGCACTCTTCCAATATTTAATCCAGTGCCGAGCGTCGTTGTGTCCAATCGCGGGCAATGACTTCATCGTTGGGCTGATGGATTGCACTTTGATGGTCGAAAACGCTGCCAGACCTCCCGTTTCGACATCTTCCTTACCCGTCTGACGAAGGGTCGTATCCATTCCCGAGGTGAAGCGGAAAAAGTCCAGCAGTTTGATGGCGGGCTTGACGGGAATTGGATCAGCCAAAAAAATCCTACGAACGATAGATGGAGAGGAGAATAGCTTACGATGTTATTCAAAGTCTCTGACGACGAATCCTTCGCGTGTTTCTCGAGGTACGAAACCCAAGTGCTGAAATCGACCATTGGGAGCTTGGAAGGAGCAAGACCCTCCTCGACGATCGCGTCGTTGATGGAAGATAGGATGGAGTTCCATGCGATCGGGCGAGGATGAACGACGTTGAGAGCAGCAGGCGCTTCATTTGACCATGCGACGTCAAGGATCGTCTGAGAGACGGCGTCCATCGGCAACCACGAAGTTACCTAAACCACAATAATAAGTTGAGAAACGTTAGGATACTTTTAAAAACGAAGGACATACCCCGACGCCTGTCGGAAGAGCGTTCATGTAAATACTCGATTTGACGAGGATGGGTACCCAATCCGACGTAGCCCAAGCGCCGTTCGGGTGCCCCCCGGAAATTTGGCCGATCCTGAAGGACGTTGCTTTCAAACCACTTTGTGCTAGGATCTTAGTCAAGCAGGTCAGAGTCAGTTACGAGCGCAGCAAGAAAGAGTTATTCTCACTCGTTCAGTCACGTATTTACTTTCTCCGTATCCATTTCCAACGGCATAGCGGGCATCTTTGAGGATTTCTTCTGGGTATGCGCCGAGGGACTGGTCCCAGGAAAAGGCGGAGGAGATAGAGGAGGTAAATAAGAATTTGAGCGACGCTGCATTCTTGCTTGACCTTGCGAGGTCAATGAGATTTCGCGTTCCTTGGACGTTTGGCTCGAAGGATGACAGCATGAGGTTGAAGTCCAATCTCCATGCATTGTGAATTATCGTCGTTACCGAGCCGCGGACCTACACAATTTATTCATTAACAATGGCTTTGCGAAGAGCAGATGAACAAAGTGCACCGCATCATATACACTGTTAGGCAGCCCAAGATTCTTTTGCGATGTCTCGCCATCCAAGAAGACAAGACTCCCAGCCGCAAGCAACGAAGTATCAAGAGCCTTATCCACGAACCGCTCGGTCTGTCTTTCCCGTACCGACTTGGGGCCTGAAGACCGTCTATTGAGCGCATAGACCGTTTTAACCTTGGGGTTGCGCAAGAGCGATTCCAAGATCTGCGCGCCAAGATTACCCGTCGACCCCGTGAGAAGAACCACCATACCATCTTGAAGAGGACCGGCGTCATTACTCGGAGCAGTAGAAGCGGAGAGTCCGGAACTGTATTTGCTGATCATCGCTTCGATGGTATCAACTTTGCTGGTGGTGAGAACGAAGTGCTCGGGGTCGGCGATGGCGCTGGAGATGAACGTGGCGAGTTTGTCGATGGAGGGGTTGTTGTAGATCGTGACTTGAGTGACATGTTGGGCGGCTTTTTGTGTCTCCTTGGTTTGCATCGCACCTACGATACGTCGGCAAAGAACCGTAGCACTTAGACTATAGATGGGCAAGTTATTTTTTTGAGCAAAAATTAGCAACAAAAAGAGTCATTCACCTGTCGATCCCTTGTTCGAACAAATCAGCAGAAGGAGAGAATTTCTGACCGGATTGAATATCTTCCAATTGAGATGTCAACCAAGAAACAATGTCTTCAATTTTCCATGATGGAGGAGGAACGACAGCATCAACCTTGGCCGTAGCTTCAATATTTGCATAACTACAAGGTAACAAAAAATGAGCTATCAACCATGACAAGATTTTAGAGGACTTACATAGCGTCGATCTCGCCATTATACTCAGCCAACGCCGTCTTGCGCATAATAGTGCCTTTCCCAGCCCTCGGAAGCGGTTTATCACTCGCCGCCACGAGTATCATCTCCTTGAATATCCTGCTGAACGCCGGTGCGACTTTATTCGCCTCTTCGACGATATGCCAAAGTTCATTCCTGAGATCGGTGAGCGACTTGGTGTCGTTGACGTCGATCACATAGGCTGGTTTGACTTCGATGAGGACACCGGCTTGGTCGCGCTCGCGGCCGAACGTGACAACGCCGGATACCCTGTACAAAAAAAGTAAGCGACAGAATTTAAGTTCAATTAGAAGAGGTGTGTTGAGGAGAGATGACGAACATTGGACTGCTCATTATGATGTCCTCCATGGGCGCCGGTACAGTTTTCTCTCCGGAGGTATGTACGATGACATCATCCTTGCGACCAACACTTCGAAGGCGAGTGATAAATACTAATGATCAATGTTCACATAAGAATACGGCCTCACATTTTCCAGAAATATGGTTTCGTTGGGTGTTGTACCCATAGATCAGAAGTCGCGTAGCCTCTCATGTTTTCGAGATTTTCGACAGAGACTTGATGTCTGTCGCTTGTCTAAAATTTATTTAAAAACTCTCAATGTCATATGAAATATTATCTCGGAACGCACCAAGAACTGATTTTCGTATGTTCCATCTCCCTGAGGATTCCAGCGAATATTCGTAGTTTCCGAGAACCACATCCACTCCCAGTCTTTCTCATCTCCATCTTTTCTCAAGAACCGCGACACAGCTCCAGAGTCCAAACTCAGTCGCTCCGTATGCCGGAGTCAGATATACACCGGCCTCGGTCATGAAATCGCCTTGTTTTGAAGGAAGAGCGCCTCCAGAATATGCCTAAAATTGACAGAATGACGTGAACACCTCAATTACTGCAGAAGTCACAAATGGCTGCTTACCACAAACTCGAGACTTGCAAGCAATTCAACGGCTTTCTTATCATGCGACCAGATCTGAAGAAGGGTGGGGATAATCATCGTGCAGTTGCACCCAGTGCGCATCGTATGATCGAGAATGTTATCCAGACTTGGCGTCATTGGCATCGAAGTCGGCGTAGTTGCTATTGGTGGGTACAGGCCGACGGGAGTCATGGAGTACTGGCTGACCAAAATGTGGACGAAAATCCCCAAGGTATGGAAAGCGGGCAGCGCATGTCCAGCCATCAATGGTACTTTGTAGGTGATATTGTCAGTCACGGGCGCTGTTTATTATCATCAAATGCGTTGCGGTTGGTTGAAAGGATTGATAGGATGCTTACGAAGGCTCGCCCAATGCACCATGCTCCTGAAAGTTTGAGGAATGGTCTTCAGAAATCCTGTGCTGCCTGAGGAATGAAGGTACATTAGAACATCATCCAGCGGTGCAGAAGTTCCAGTCTGGTATTCTTCGAAAGGGTCTTCTGCCGACTCCTAGCCAAGCTTCGGGAATATGTCAAAGAGAAGCGGGACTTCGTCGATTTTTAAGCTGTAGGTTGGGTCACTTGTTGCAAGTTCTGACCTGATTTGGTCGACTAGAGTTCCGAGAGTCTGATAAGTCGTCAGCAACCTGTGGCAAGATGTGTCCTTCAGAAGTTTGATGATGGCCGCAGCGGTGTTCCGAGGGGATATTGGGTAAGGCTACTTGCTCATCAACGTCAGAAATATGAAGGAAAAGAAAAGACTAGCACTCACAATGAATCCAGCCCTAGTGATACCCAAAGTCACTGCCTGATACAGCAACGAATCCGACAAAGCGACGAATGCCACAACCTCGCGATCTTGCCCACTTCTTCCAGGTCTGAGGTAGTGCGCTACTCGATCCGTCGCTCGTCCAAATTCCAGGTGTGAAATCTTGGTGGGCTCTGCATGGCCATCCTGCGAAAAGATGTAGGCAGTGTGATGTGGATTATGCTTCCTATGAAAGTCGATGGCTTCTGGAAGAGTGATAGAGTAATCAGTGGGCGGATAGACGCAGTGAGGTCTGTTAGCAGGCATAACGAGCGTATATGGCTTCGATATCCAAAGGAGGAGTCTTATATACTGCTCCTTTCTTCCAAGGCTTCACTGGAGTCCTGAGAATCATCTTCCATGTGGGTGGGACCCAGTAAGACCGGAGACGTTTCAAGCTTTATCTGGGGTACCGCTGGGTAACACGAGCGCCGCAGGAGGCCGCAGGCCAGGTGATTAGGTTGCCTTCAGAAGCCTGCTTGATGAGATCCATATCGAGAAAAAGGACCTGCGTGCTGGATGAAAAGGATATTCGAGCTTTTTCAGGTCGTCGGATTTATACATAGCTGAACGCTGAAGAAGGACCCACATGAAATTTTGCAGAGCCCTGACGAAGATGCTACAATATTGGAAAGAAGATCCGGAAACCGAATGACGGAGCTGACACGAGACAAATATCGGCAATTCAACTTGAGCTTGAATTGGCGGCGTTCAAAAAATCACTTCCTCGCACACGAATGGTATCCTTCGACGCTGTTTCTCCGTAATTCTCAAACTGCAGATGTATTCAAACCGAAAACCAAGCATTATTTACATGTGAGCAGAAGTGAATCTCTCAAATAATAAGGCATTGATTACTAGGTGTCAAAAGACCAGCGTTGATATAAGTCATCCGACTGGCAACTTCTGAATTTCCTCCCATATGATCAGCAAACTTTGCGTCGGCATTTGCGAATCAATGTTTAACGTTTAAGGCATGCTGGAACTTGTCTGGTCGAATATGTAAGAAACAATTTCATCTACTTGGGTCCCGGCAACCGCTTTCCATCGAAGTGCGCTAAAAATCCTCTCTTCTAATAGTACCGCCTCAATCATACCTGACAAGATGGAAAACACGCGAAGCACAAGCCTGTCCCTCAGGGCATTCGCGTCCATTCCGAAGCTTAAACTATTCATATCACCGGCTACTGAGTACGACCTCCTCACCATTCAACCTTTCAACATCAACCAACCCCCCGTCCTCATCCGCTCTGTGTTCAGTCTCCATCTGTCCCGTGGGCCGCTGCCGTTCACACAAGGAATGACATGCCCTCAATGCCGATGAGTAAGGGAAGACAAACCCGAAGGATGCACCGTGATAACTACGATGTGAAGAATTAAACGATACTTTTACACACGACAGATGATTCGGAAAACGTTCCTATCAACATTCCAAATATACCGCAGTCGCAAGGATGTTACGCCTGTGAGTTGGGTGGAGGGCTGTCAGAAATTTCTTTTCATCAAGCGTTATACTGAGGTTCTCTTTTTTTTCTAGGTTGATGTCTTTCAGCTACCTGACGTTCATTCGGCTGCTGCCACCGCTTTTCTACCACCCTATACTTGCTGAACGGTACTACCACCTTCCTTCGCGCCATCCTCGTTGTCTCCCTTGAAGGTCGAATGGTGCGTGTCATACATTAATGGGCTGCTCGAATGTGCATGATGCGCCTATTTCAATCATTCGCTCACACCCGAAACTGCGGGCCATGCACGTCCAATCCTCCAGGAAGTGCACAACGTAGGCGAATGTTCTATGTCACTCCATCCTATCATTACCATCTACGATGCACAACGAGGTTCCAACGGTGCTCTGCGACACGGAGACGCAATATGGTATTCGGTATCATGCATGTCATGCAGTCACTGGTTGACTGCGCGGAAGGTGCTGCTGCTCATGATCATTTTTTTTGTCGAAATAATTTCATGTAACCAGGAGTTTTTTTGTACTTAAGTCAGCTATTGAATATAGTGATATCGTCTTTCGTCGTGTTTTCCAAGAAATTATAAGCCCGTCATTTGCGGTTGCCGTTGGACACTTGCCACTAGAAAATCAAACTTAGGCTCGGCCAGAGATTCGGATTCAGCGATAGCAGATATGCATTACAAATGTTCTTTCCGCACCAGGCAGTCATAACAAACGACGAAAGAAAGAAAGAAAAAACAATCATTCCTCATCCCAAACATAGAAAATCCATCCAAGACCCTCCTTCATTCTTCATCCACCTGGCTAAATCAATTGTTCAGTTAGCCAATCAAACAGCATCGTCAGGTGGATACTTGCAAATTCGGAGACTCGAGCGCGCATAACTAATGTTCGAAAGTAAGATCAAGATGTTTATCTTCAACACTTAAATTATAACTCACCAGTAGGGACAAACTGAAGATTAGGCCGAGGATCCTTGCGAGGCGTGGCTCACGCCGCATTCGCGCTAAAACACATGAATTGAATAATATTGTTGGGCATCGCTAAATCAAGCACTTACTTCCTGACATACATAATCAATGGCACATGCAAATTCATGTTAGGAATGCCAATGAGTCGAAGAGGATATATCACGCACGAGCTAATATAAAAGGTAGAAATGAAGTCAGCACAACCGGAAAAGATTTTTTGACAAACGGATACATGCTTCCTAAGGTAGAATAGAATACATAGAATAGATTTTTGGTTGACTACGTTACATACTATATCCGACCAGGTAATGGGTCACACACCGTAACGGGTCGAATGCAGATTTCTCCACAAGTTCTGAAGCATTTCACTCAAATCTTTTTGTGTTGCGTAGAGCATATATAGTACAATGATACTGTGACATTTATAAATTCAAAAATTGGAAGATTCTATCAAAAAATACGACCTAAGACGAATTTCTTTTGAAAATACTGACCTGCAGCCACCAAATATGAGGCCTGCTGATATAATTACAGACAACAGAGATATAAAAAGTAGTGGCGAAGGTAGCTACAAAATGCTCTGATACTACTTATTTACTTTTGGCCCAGGAAATAAAGAATAAAGC
>MU155321.1:0-66165 GCA_015484465.1 Pholiota conissans
TTGGTTTAGATCTCGCTCCGCTGGGTTGTTTGTTTTGATTTCGCGTCTTGCTCGACAGCAAGCCTCACACCGGGGGCTGTTCGAACCTCTCGTTATGTTCTTTGGATTAACTAACTCGCCGGCGACGTTCCAAAACATGATGAACAACTTGTTCCACGATCTTATTCTGACTGGACACGTCATCATCTACATGGACGATATCCTCATCTTTACTGATGACCTTGCCACGCATCGTGCCCTGACGCGTCAAGTTCTTGATATCCTGCGTGCGAATAACTTGTGCCTTAACCCTGACAAGTGTGTTTTTGAAGCTCTCGAGGTCGAATATCTTGGTGTCATTGTATCAAAAGGCCTGTTGCGAATGGATCCTAAGAAGATCAATGCTCTCTCTACTTGGCCAACTCCTCGGAATAAAAAGGACGTCCAACAGTTCTTAGGGTTTGTCAACTTCTACCGGCGTTTCATCCGGAACTTTGCGAAACTGGCGAGCCCCCTGAACCATCTCTGTGGGTCTGCGGCTTGGTCTTGGTCCCCTACTGAAAACGACGCTTTCCTGGCTCTGCGAGCTGCAGGCGTCGCTGGGCCGGTCCTTGCTATCCCTCTTGATGATGCCCCCTTTCGAGTCGAGGCCGATAGTTCTGGATATGCTACAGGCGCAGTTCTAAGCCAACTTCAAGATGACAGCTGGCGTCCAATTGCTTTCTTCTCCAAATCGCTGAGTGATGTCGAACGGAATTATGATATACACGATCGTGAGCTCTTATCCATCATGCGAGCTCTGACTGAATGGCGCCGTTACCTCCACGGCTCCTCTGTTCCCTTCGAGATCTTCTCCGACCATAAAAATCTGCAATATTTCATGACAAACCAGAAGCTCAACCGCCGCCAAGCTTGCTGGTCTTTAGAACTCTCCGAATTCGACTTCGCCCTAATCCACAAACCCGGCTCCTCCATGATTTGCGCTGATGCCCTCTCCCGTCGTCCGGACTATGACAAAGGAGAAGGTGATAACAACGAGATAACATTACTCAAGCCTGAACACATCCGGCGCACCTCGATTGAATATGCACCCAACTCGCTCCTAGAAGACATCCGTCGCCACTCGCTGCTGGCATCGTCCGAATTCGCTCGACACTCCGGCAAACCTGGCTGGTCCTTCGAGCATGGTATAGCTTCATGGTTTAACTGCATTTTTGTCCCCAACACGGAGTCTCTGCGGGAGCGCATCATTCACGCATGCCATGACAGCATCGAATGTGGTCACCCGGGACGTACAAAGACGGTGGAACTCATCACGCGAGATTTCTGGTGGCCAACGTTGACAAAAGATACCCATACCTATGTTGATGGCTGTCCCACCTGCCAACGCACCAAACCTCTCCGCCAAAAACCATTGGGCTTACTCACCCCCAACAAAGTGCCCGAAGGTTACTGGCAAATTATTTCTTGCGACTTCGTCACCGATTTACCTCGCTCGCGTGGGTTTGACTCAATCATGGTCTGCATCGACCATCTTTCAAAAATGGTGCAACTCATACCTTGCAACAAGACCATCACATCCGAAACCGCCGCCAAGAAGTATCGCGATCACGTCTGGAAAGACTTTGGCTTACCTTTCCGTATCATCTCCGACCGCGGCCCCCAATTCATCTCCAACTTTATGCGCGCTCTTAATCATCTACTAGGCATCACCGAAAATCTTTCCACTGCACGCAGGCCACAAACGGATGGCCAGACGGAGCGTATGAACCAAGAAATGGAGCAATACCTGCGCATTTTCTGCAATGAACGACAATCCGACTGGGCTGAATGGCTTGCGTGCGCTGAATTCGCGCTCAACAACAAGGTCAACTCCTCAACTGGTTACTCACCCTTCTTCCTCAACTATGGCCGTGAACCTCATCGTCCCCTCATCCCGATTCGTCATGCAACTTCCGGAGTTCCGCGCGCTGACACCTTCGCGAAGCAAATGGACGCCCTCGCAAAAGAGACGTCGTCTGCGCTCCGTCTTGCAGCCGCTGCTATGAAACAGTCCTACGATCAACATCACCGCGCTGCTCCTCCTCTCTTGCCCGGCACTCAGGTCCTTCTTGACGCCAGCGGCCTAAATTCTCTACGACCGTCAAAGAAGCTCGACAACCGCCGCCATGGACCATTTAAAGTCTTAGAAAAAATTGGTTTACAATCGTATCGCCTACAGCTACCACCCGACTGGCGAATTCACGATGTCTTCCACATCTCCAAACTTGTCCCTTACACCGAACCTTCTTTCCCTTCCCAATCCGCTGACGCTGTTCTTCCTGAAATTTTCGACGACTGCCCAGAAATTTCTCAAATCCTGGATCGACGGGAATTACGCAATAATGTTTTCTATCTCGTTCTTCTTTCAAATCAACAGCCAGAGGATGCAAAATGGCTTCCTGCATCGTTTGTTTCCTCACTGCGCGACCCCTACAATATTGTATCTTCATTTAATTCTTCACCATAAATTATACCGTATATCCCTTTTTTTACTCTACCCTCCCGCGACCCCTCGCTTCCTTTTTTGAAGGGAGGGGGTGATGTTACGACTACGTCTCCTCCCTACTCCTCCCTACGGTCCCCTCCCCCTACGGTAGTTCCCGTACCCGATCGTAGGGTTCGGTCCTATATAAACCCGACATCATGTAGTAGATACGCATCTTGAACCTTGTTCGTCACTCCCGTCTTCTGTTGTCCGATTCCCTTTCCCTTCCGGAGTCTCCTCCTAACATGCATCTCAAAAACCTATAGCAGAACCAAAAGGAGATGGCCAATCTATAATGGCTTCTGAGTTTCTTGTGCCAGAATGGGGACTATTGCGAGATGGCGATGAGTGTGTTTGGTCTTCTACAATATTCGAGCCATTCTAACTTCCAATAATTTTCTAGAAGTGCTCGAGTACTTTTCCGAGCTGGAAAGGAGCGTGATGGTTGGTTTGCCTCAGATGATCTACTCCAGCAAGTCGACACTGCAATTGATGTCTTTGAAGGATGTACAAAAGGCTTCGCAACAGCTCTGTTCCTTTTTGATAATGCTCCCAGTCACCAGAAACGTGCACCAGATGCATTATCTGCTCGAAAATTGCCAAAAAATCCCCATCCAACTTGGCGTCAGAATAAGGATGGGCCAAAAATGCGAACCACAACCTTCATGCTTGGAAACCAGCTTACTTCCTAGAACTTTTACTTTCCTGATGATCATCCTACTATGCCCAGCTGGTTCAAGGGTATGGAGAACATTATCCGAGAATGAGATCTTTGGCCACAAAATGGACTCAATGCGCAGTGCCCAGGCTTCAAGTGTGTTGCAGGCCAGATCAACTGCTGTTGTCGGCGTCTTCTTTTTACACAGCCAGATTTCATTGCACAAAAGTCACACCTTGAAGAGATGATTACTTCACAGGGACACATTTGCGACTTCTACCCCAAATACCACTGTGAGCTGAATTTTATTGAGCAGTATTGGGGAGCAGCAAAATTTCGATACAGAAGCTCCCCAAAGACATCTGATATGACCGAGATGGAGAGAAATGTTATCAATTGTCTTGATGAGATTCCTCCGATTCAAATTTTAAGGTATGGTGGTTATTATTGTGACTGGTTATATGAATATCTACTAATATAATATGCATTCAGATATGCAAATCGATCTGCAAGGTTCATTCATGCTTATTCACAAGGCCTCTCTGGACCAGAAGCATCTTGGGCAAATAAAAAATATCACAGCCATCGCACACTTCCTGCTGAAATTGCAGCTGAGGTCAAAGAGTCCTATAGAAAATACCTTGATACGTTGGATAATCTCAGAAATAATTTAAATACTACTTGATTTTTTTTTTTTGTTTGTAATATCATTTATTTCACTTCTAGCACTAAAACATTTTTCTTATTTTTTCAAAGCGAACATTTCGCCGCTCTTGGCGCCAAGCCATTGATTACGTAGGGGGTGCGGTTCCTGGAGGCATAAATCTTAGTTGGTTGTAGCCCAGACTTTCATGACAGGTCAACCGAATTTGGCCTGTTAAGAAAGTATGGTCCGAGACTAATTAATCATGACCATAGACGACAAGACGCTCAAGCACACCTTGAGCTCAGCGGCTGACCGCCAATGAACGATGATTCCAACTGAATGTGGTGGAGCTGACTGGAAAGGAAGGCAGTACTAGATTGTCATGCTTTGCGTAAGCGACGGATTAATATAGTACGTTGGAAATAATAATAATTACCGTGGGGGCTTCCTGTCTTGCAATGTTCGGACAGAGGACGATGCTTGATAAGATAGGGTTGAGCTGGCTACGGGCGGCGTCGGCGAAAGATCCATGTATCTGGGTACCAATGCTATATGTTGTTAGATTAAGTAAAACCACCGAAAGACCCAGGCGGGATTTAATTACCTTGTGGTTGATCATATCCTGTTCGACCTTTCGGCCATCGCGCGTCAGGCCTCAAAGCCAGTGTTGCTGATGTATGAGCGTGGTGGCCGACGTTTTCGATAGACCCATGTCCCCGCTTGGTGATCCTAACAAGTTATGTGGCGAGGTCAAGAAAATTCATGTCATAACGCAGAGTAAGGTCTTACGCACGATGTGGATATTTGACTCTGCTGCGAGTTGTCTTTCAACGCGAGACGATAAACAGCATTGAAGAACACTGCCGCCAGCCGCGAATGAGGCGCCGTGGACATTGTGTAGCGTTGTGATTCGATTTCGGTTGATAAGATACGACTGGTGATGAAGCTTTGTGACGACTAGCGATTAGAGCGAGATGGCGGTGGGCGAACGAAGGAAAGATGGGAACGAATGGCTGTAGATATATCTTGGAGATGTGGTCCTATTTGACGGCAGGACCGATTGAAATCTGCTCGACCGAGAGGCTGGATGCTGAAACGAGGCTGACTGTGTAGGTCGCAGTCGCAAACATTTGGATAGGGACTGATCAGGGGCTGACGTGAATGCAAGCCGCCGCATGGAACATTCTGCTTGAGTCCAGCAGGCCAGAATGTTCTTCGATCGTCACCCGTCAAGTTAATGTCTGTGCTATTGTTAATCATAGCAACGTTGAAGATGAAACAGGCGTAAGCTATGTAGGTCGCGCGATTGGCTCATTGAGAGGAGAGCCACGAAATTTCAAACCATCAATACTCAAGCGCTCAAGTTCAAGGCTGTTGGCTTCTGAAACTAACATAACCAAACAGTGTATCTGCTTTGAGTCATTCGAAATCAAACAACTTCGAAACGGATTTTCTGGTTCGTCTACTTATTTGCTCTACCCACAAAATTAGATGACCAACGATACATATGTATCGAGTCAGTTACGAACGACGTTGGCACCTCGAATCATTGGCATATGAAGGACCCCACACACCGTCCTACTTTCGGCGCTTTTCTGCTAGACTGCACTGGTCAAGTCGCTTGAGATATTGCGAAGTCAAAAATACCATTGTTGACTCCAGATTCATTGCCCTCTGACTCATACGTCTAAGGCTTCACTTCAAGCTTCAAGGCTCGTACAGTAACTCTGACATGAAGAAACCACATAAAGTATCTATTGTAAGGGCTGGGCTAAAGTTATCATCGGTGCAAGGGAACACACTAACGCCAAAATGTCCATAAATTACTAGAAATATACGATACAACAGAAATGTTCATACTACGAGGGCGAGGGTATGCTCATGAGGATATATAGGTACGGTACCATTATTGTGCATGCAATGGGGAAACGAGAGCTTGTAATCAATTGAGAGCAGAGATGAGTTGATACGAGAGAAAGTAGAAAAAGAAAACACATAGCTGTTATTGTGCCCATTGCGTTTGATCGATTTGTAAGGCGGGGGCAGAGAGGAAAGTAAATTAAAAAGTAAACTAATGTATAGAAGTAGAGACCGGCATGGAATAGGAATTTGTGGAACACTTCTCTTATAAGATGGGACCTAGATGTAATGTCAAGCGACATCGGCGCCCCGAATTCATAGGCCTCGGCCGATGACACCTGGATTATGATGACCTTCAGACTGTGGGATAGTCTGAGGTGAGATAGGATGATGGGGTCCGATGAGATGGGGTATGCAGGCTTCAGCGTGATGATGGCTTGTGGTTCGCGCATCGAGAAAGCTTGGAGAATTACGATGGTGTTATTAAGAACGCAGTGTCGCCTAGTGTCGCACAATATGTTCGGCGCTCGTCGCGACATTTGTTGTCTTGTCGGCCCTCATGATCCTCTTTTGCAAGCCTACCCACTGGCTCTTAGATCTACTGGCCTCAACAAATCCGAGTTCCAACTAGGATCTTCTATATAATGTACGAACTAGACGGACGATATCACATCAGTGAACACTAGATTTGTGCAATGATATCGAGACAAAACTTACCGATTCGTAAGGTCGAGGCGGCGTCCGCCCGTCTATTGACAAGCTGTCTGGCAATTCAGAGCGTTTCTCGACGTACGCGCAGTGTCTACCCAGATGATTCTGATAGCCCTCCTTGTCAGGTGGATACGCTGAAAGCTCTGCGGGATATTCCATCGACTTGGGAACAGATACGATGTATCCTTCTTCCGTGAGATGGTCGCCCCGGCGATTCCAGTAGCCAAGTCGTAAGCGCGGCGCCCGCGTGCTGCGTATTATAGGCGGAGGCGGAGACATCGGTGTGGAGAAGGAGCTACTGCTACTGCCCTTACGGGAAGGCGTATTCGTTGACTGGTGGTATCCCCTGGCTCTATCCCTGTCCCTGTCCCGATCTCTGTCTTTGTCTCGATCCCTGTCTCTATCCCGATCTCTGTCACGGACGCGATCCCTGTCTCGGTCGCGGTCTCTATCACCCAGACTCATCGATGCCATCGCAGCAGCTGCGGCGCTGGCGCTGGAAGACCTGATCATAGACTGAGGCGGAACATATGATGAAGGCATTGGCTGAGGCGGCACATACGACGAAGGCATAGGCTGAGGTGGGACGTATGACGATGGTATAGGTTGAGGGGAGACATACGACGACGGCATGGGCGGTGGCGGCAACGGGTTCGTGAGCGGACTATGGTCCTTACTCCCGCGTGAGTGCCCTTCAGTTGGACTGTGGCCTTGTCCGTACCCATGGTCGCTGGAATACGAGCGCCTTCGCGGAGCATTGCGCTCATCAATACCACTGGGACTGGCTTCATTTGAAGGCGGCGTTGTCGAGTAATACGGGCTGGCCTTGGCGCTCGCCGCGCCTCCGCTGCCTTCATGCGACCGCGAGGGCGAAGCGCGGCCACTCGTGCCGCCACTAGAATTAGATCGTGCCATCGCAGTCGCGCTGGGCATTGACGTTCCAGAACCGGATCTGACCATCGGAGGCGGGGGTGGGACATACGCATCAACGTACATCGTATGGCGGCTTCCAAGACGTTGTTCCTGCTGCTGCTGCTGCTGCTGCTGTTGCGAGTACTGTTCCATGGCTGTATCGGAACCGGAACCGGGGGCGGGGTACGTCTTAGCCGGCTTCTGCCTCGACTTCGACTTCGACCTCGAATGCGTAAGAGATGGCACAGCATCCCATTCCTCTTTCCGTGACTCCGGAATCGTGTCCAAACTCCGAGACGATAGCACAGGATTTGCGTGCTCCTTCCGAACTCTTCCTCCCTGGCTTCCGCTTGAAGCGTTTGGGACGTGAGCACTCAATGACTCGCTGACCTCACCAAGACTTGGAGCAGGCAACGTCCGAGACAACGGCGTCGCAATAACGAGTGGCGAGAGAAGGTCCTCTAGATCGGTGTAGGCACGATTTCTATCATCGCGGTTCCTCGACGACGGTCCACGCGGATTATAATCATCCACCATGCTCATTGGCTCATCGCTCATTTGCGATGCAACCAGCATCTGCGGCTGCTGACGGCTCCTATCGCCATCCTTTTCCTGTTCGTAAAGTGAAGAAAGCGACGACCTCGCGCTCGTATTATTGCTGCCGCTATTGCCGTTACTCCAGAACGAGCTAAATGAGCCAGATCCACTTGATCCCAAGGACCCCATAGAGCCATGCGAAGTCAAGGACGACGACGAGGATGAAAAAGACCCAGAGCCAGGCTCGAAAGCCGATGCTGGCGCAGTAGAATGCCTAGATAGAGGCGTAGGGCTGCCACTAGCGCCAGATCCTTGGCGCTTATTTGCAGAATCCGATCGATAGTGATCTGGAGTGCGTACGATTTTGGGCGAGAACGTGGGCTGGAGTGTGACGTGCGACGTAAAGGCCGCTTCAGGTTCGGGTGGTTGTGAGCCTGACCGCTGTCGCTGATGAGTCGTCGAACTTGAACCGGTTTCGTCGTCTTCGTCCTCCGGAAGCGTGCTGGGTTTCCATATCCAGGGCGTATGCTCTGGTTCTGGTTCTGGACTAGGCTGTCCCTGGCGGTAATACTCCTCTCTATTCAATAAAACAAGTTCATTGCGTTAGTATTGCATGCGAAAAAATAGCATGAGACGAAAAAAATAATAATCTAGAGCCCTACAAAATTCACGCGAGCCGGTCACTCTGGACATCCTAACATTCTCACCGTGATGCATAAAACATAAGTCCCGCACCCGTGTCACCCAGCGCCGATATTCTGCACCTTAGCATCATACGGGCTCAATCTGTCCAACACAATCTGAATTTATCCCTAATTCCATCCAACATTCATGGACGACGAATACGACAATGTACACCAAATTTGAATACCCTGCACGGGTGTAAATGCCCATCGAGCCAAAAGAAAATGACAGAGATTATCGCAATCGATAAGCTTCGAAAGAGGGTCATGCGTGCATTGTGGGCGTGTTTTGTGGGCGCGCGGATGAAAAACAACAGCGAAGGGTGGGAATCGGAGACCCCAAGCGATGGGTCGGAGATGAATATGAAAGAAAACAACGAACCAGAGACGAAAAGACAAAGCAAAGGCAACAGACGACAAGAAAAAGAAGAAAGAAAGAAAAACAGCAACGCATCTGAAAATGGGACGTACATTGAGACGGGGGTCATGTTTTGCAGACCCAAAGGGTTATCAACGAGCTTCATCGCAAGATACTCTGCACTTGGCGGACGTGGATGCCTCTTATATGGGTTATACGTCGACTGTTGCTGTTGCTGATGCTGCTGGCCAGGTGGTGGATGCTGACGATGGACCATCCACTGCTGACTCGGAATCCACGGAACGTGCCCTTGCTGCTGCCCACCCGGACCTACGCCTCCTCCCGGATGACCCTTGTATGCAGGATTAGGAGCCCAAAATCCCGCCTGCCATTGAGCCTGAGGTATGTTGGCGCCTGGGGGTAGTGGTGGAGCGCCTGCATACGGTGGCGGCATGGGCATCGATGGGTATGCGATGGAGGCTGATGACGACGAAGAGGACGCCGATGCCGCTGCCGATGCCGACGACGATGGCTGAGAGCCATGAGAGCGAGAATGAGGCTGATTTGGGGGGACACCGTTGGGCCATGGCTGCCCGCCATACGGGTTCTGACGGGATTTCGCGTATGCCTGCTGTCGCGCCGCGCTCGACGCCGAAGAAGATTTAGGGCCGTAGTATTGATCGTTGTAAGCAGGTTGATACGTCGCCATGCTCGACGGCGGAGGTCGTTTGCTGAGCTTGAAAGCTTGTTCTGAGAGGAAACGCCTGCCCTTCAATTCGCCTTCATATAAAACGAACACAGCCCGCAGGGACCCCGGAAACTTGCTGACTCATCCCGGCGCTTTGTTGCTTGCCCGCTCATTCATCATCTCTTTTTTCGGTGTGGAGGATTTCTATAATAAGGGTGTTTCTTGAAAGCAGACGAGTCATCTTCGCTTGTCAATTAAGTCATTTCAGAGCTCGGGTCAATATCAGGAGCATACCAACTGAATGTGAGATTGGCTACGGATAAAAAGACACTTCTGTCCAATGACGAACCCGAATTGAGATTTAAAAAAAGCAGCATTGCTAAGTATATTAACAGTGCTTCATTGGAGATATGCCCATACTTTTCGTATTACTGTGAAGGGTGTACAGGGGCTTCATATATAAATTCATACCTCACTGTTATATGAGTCAGTGCATAACGCGGCCGCAGCGCGCAGCGCCGATGCTGTGAGCCAGTGTAGAGTGCAAAAAATCACAGTCATATGCAAAGGTTGGGCAGAAGCAGTGTCTGCCTTCTTAAGTGAGGGGAAGAACCTCGATCGCACTACAAAAGAGGGGGCACAACTTGAGATGTGTAGAGTAACCCAAATATCATACATATTTACAAACACCGAGTTTTAATGCAAATAACTCCCCCCAAAGAAAAAGATTCAAGAGCTGTCTGGATTTCTCTCGCTATTTCTTCTCTGGATATAAATGTCGCAACAGTGGTTGCCGTGATCCACATCTGGGCGCTTAAAAATAATAACGTCATCAAAACGCCAAAATGGCATTCGGTGAACCGATGCAGGGACCTGGAGTTCGGGGTCTCAGATCAATGGACAGAAAAAACTAATCAACATTTCCTTTGAAGATGTTGCACACGATCCGTAGTACAAATCTACTATCATGCATCTATCCTTCTCTCTGATCGGTACAGGTATCATCGACCCATTTCAGGCAATCGCAGTCCTACTCAAACGCCACGCCACGAGATGGACAATGAGATGATTACTGCCCGTGGAGAGAGGCCTAGGGCTCAGAATGTTTGCTTTCCCCAATTGTAAGTTCTGCCATATTGTTCCCTATACCGGGGTCCGACACAGTTGTCGAAACGGAAGTAAAATGGAAGTAAAAAACTTTTTTGGGAAATGTTTGCTTGATGCCCAATTTGAGCGACGGAATCTAATTCCATTACTCCATACTGCTTTGGCAAGCGATCTGTGTGCGCCCGAACAATGCATGTTATCATTGCGCCCTCATTCTCATACTTGTAGACGAGTTGATCGATTGATCATCTAGCACATTGACAGCAAGCATAAATTCCAACACTCTTCAAACTCGCTTCAAGTATTCATGGATGATCGCCCAAATTTGACTGACCTCAAAGAACTTCTTTAAATGGGCTAATTGGCGTGTGGGTACGTACAATCATAGCCAGAAGAGAGGTTTGGGGAGGAATCGGGGTCCGGGAACGAGGCGAAGACACCCCAATTTGGGTATTCGCTTTTTTTGATTTTAGAAGTCGATGAACACGCCAGTTCGGGATTTGCCTGTTTTCGCCCATCACGGCTCGGACGGTTTCACCGTCGACGGAGGACGACGTTGATTGAAATGATCTACTCAGACGACATCAACATTGCCAATCTACCCTCTCAATCTCTTCTTATGAGCCTTTAATCGATCCTCACAATTCTGACTCACGGCCTTCTCGGCCCTCTCGGAGTCTACAACTTTTCAGCAACCCAGTCCCACGTCTACCTCACTCACTCGTGTACATGACTGGTCTCAAACTCGTCGTTGTTCAATCTGACGTTTGTATGCTGGCTTGATCCCTCTTTACATGACTTGAACGTTTGGCAAGCGCGTCAATCCGGACAGAATTACAACGAATTACATATCACCAGCTGAAGTTTAAAATTGTTATTCTTTCAGCAAAAATGTACCACATTCAGTTGCTCCCATGACATTTCTGGAAATTTGGAAAACCTTGGTTACTCGAGTACAGTACTTCCTCCAAAAAGCGTGCGTACATCGCCACATCTATTCGGAATATCGAATGTATTTTAGGTGAGTCTATCATGCCCACCGCTTTTCTGTCGGCAGCCAATTTAGTCACGACTCAGACTCTACTCACATGTCCGTGATCTGGTCAGCCTCCTTTCAGCCGCCACACTCTTTTCAGCCGCTTTCAATCGGTCATGGGGTCAAATAAGACCACATCTTCGAGATACATATACCGCCATTCCCGACCCTCATTCCTCATCTCGCCCATCACCGTCATATACCATCCATGCAAGCGGCGTCGAGCGGTACCCTTCGAGTCCACGCCACATTGTCAGCGCTTGACAAAGACCTTCTTTACTATCACAAACAATCTCCAGCCGTCGTCATGTTTCGCCATTTGTGAGTAGCTGTCGTAGTCATTGACATGCACCGGCATTCCCTGACCTCGCCTAGTGTTCTACCAGCTCCTCCAACGGCGATCGTGATCACATCGAACGCATCTTGTATCGCGCAGCGGCACTCAGCAGATATCATTGGCACGGATGCTTGATGCTAGATCAATATATAATCAGCCACAGGGTAAGCACTGCTTGACCTTCTCACAAACTTTAAACCGAACCGACATAGCATAGCCTCAATACACTACGACAAGCGCTGCGATGATCCTTCCTTGATCTTTCCAGTCCATCGCCAATGCGATTCTTCGTCGTGTTGTTCATTAGACTACCAGGCGGACATGGCCATGGCGGGATAACCAAAGGTTCGTATTCTTCAGATCGCCGCGATCCGCTGCTGACGCAAAGCTTCCCATTGTAGTACCGCCTTGCTTTAAGTCAGCTCCACCCGTCGACCAGTGTTCAGCCTCTGAGCTCAAGGTATGCTCCAATTCTTGTCGTTGTCGACCACGATCATTGATAATATAGCGCTTAGTCGTGGTACACGCCTACCATAAACGCCACCCCATGTTTACACTTTATCACACATAGCATCCCTTCTTATCATCTTGATGGCCTCCTCTCATGACGTCATTATTTTCTACACCACTGCTATCGATTATCACACATTCACCTCTTTCGCTTACCTCATTTCTCTCCATTTCAACAGTTTATTTTCCTTCCGGATTTTCTCGCTTTACCATCCTTCCTTCCATTTTCTTACCATCACTTCACCCGACTCTTTATTCGACCTCTTTCTCAGATTTTTTTTTTTCCTTTTTCTTGTTGAATTTTCTCCTTCCCTATCCGTTCCACCCTTACCCTAACAATCTTGAGCCCTCGTATTCTTCGTTTCTCAAACCTTTCTCAAACCTTCCTCAAACCTTCCTCAATCTTTCCTTTTCCCGACCCTCGTAACCGTCCTCAACTCTTCTCCACTTCCATACCCTCATCCCTATCCGTTCGACCCCATTTCCCATTTTTCTTCCTCAATTCTCCCTCACTTATCTCTCATTCTCCATCCTTTCTTCCCGATCACTATCGCCAGCCCTTCGCTCAAGGTCCAGCACTACATCCAACGCCGACTCTCTACTCCCATGTCCTCGTTGGTGGACCAATGGGGCTGATTGTCTTCGCGGGGATCGTCTATTCCAAAGGTAACATCGTGTACAGATTTCGAAGTGACAAAATGCTGACCTACTGTTCGGCAGATATCCCCGATCGTCGACCGACCGCTACTTCATCGCACAACTTTTTAATCTACAGCTCGGTCATCGGCCAATCTTTGTGAGCAGGATGTTTTTCTCTTTCTACATGGCGGCTAACAGCATTTCGTACAGTTTTTTTTTTTTTTTTTTTTTTTTGTTTATTTGTTGTTTTTACTATTCTTTTAGATTAAACCAAAAAAAGCCATTAAAAACAAAAAAAGCTTAGCTTTTTTTGTTTTAGGGCCTTAAAAACAAAAATTTTGTTTTTTTTTGTTTTTTTTTTGTTTATTTTCCTTTATTAGTTTCTTTTGTGAGTGTCTTACTTTGGTCCTTCGGGCATCTCTTAACGTCGACGTTGCGTATAGCTTTTTATTTTTCTTGTTCTTGTATTTTTGTGAGTTCGTCTCTTTCCTAGTCCGATTATATCTGACATTCGTGCTATAGATCTTGATTGACGTCTCCTTTTTTCCACTGTTTTCGCCTTTATACCTTAATCTTTACATCCCCTCCCTTTATTCATTCCTTGAGTACGCTCCCACGGTCCCCGCGCGCTGCAATACCACAATGGTAAGCACGTACTGTTATTCCTGTCATCCCATCCTGACGTGCGTAGTTTATCTCAGCCATCCATGAACAAAAAGATCCGATCCAAAAAAAAACCCTTTCAGCTCATGCGCAAGTACAAAAGTAAGACCCTTCACGTTTTTATAACCTTTCGTGTACTGACGCTCTATCTATTCCAGACAAACAAGGATTAATATATTTTTTAAAACAGGGTATATACACGAACTAGAAGTCCTCAATCGCCTGGCTACTTCCTGAATGGTGATTGGCTGGCACCTAGGGTTGTAACATCCAGAGAGGCCACCCTCGAAGAGCCGTATGGTCGGAGGATCACTAAAAATCCGATGATGATCATAGGCAACGCCTTGGGGTGCAGAAGCGCTTTAAAATCGACAAGAAAACGTGAGTTTTGCGTAGTCTCGATACCCCTTCATTGCGCTGACATAGCCCCCAATTAGAACCGGTCGAGAAATCATAGCGGCTTGTGTGATTCCGACGAAAAAGTAAGTCTCACTCTATCTCGATGCCAGCTCATCGCGCTGACGCAGCTCGCAGTCAAGGACTTGTGTGATCTTGTGTGATTACAATTTTTTTTGGTGGAATCGCTTACTCTAGGTCGACTTATTTTAGCATGACATCGACACGTTCGCCTTCCCTGGACCGTGGACGCGTACCCCCCCCCCCCTCCGCCTTCCTCTTTTCTTTTTTCATATTCATATTGTTTAAATTTATTTTTTGGTCCTTTGACTTCATTTTTATTACTTCTGACTGTATTCGCCTTTGATTGTTCATTGCAAATTGCATCTTCTGGTCGCGCATAGCTCTCGTCTACCTTTCTCATCTCTCATGTGGGACTTGAATTCGAAGTATGAAAGAAAACTCAGGCAGAATTAACATTACTTATACTGTCTCGTTTATAGGTACATGGTTGATAGCTGCATTCCGTGCTTAGCTAGGTCATCTTTGGAAATAACCTGACGATCTTTCGATACATTGTTAATATTGAAAACCACCGCATGCGATGTGGGTAATTTTCGAGTTGCTAGTGCCACAGGCTCCAACGATCCTATCAAAAAGGTCCTGTGCAAACAGACCGCAAATCCGGGGAACTCGTGAGGAAGGTGGATAGCATTGTCAATTTCCCTGCAGTTGAGAATTCCGAACACCAAGTGAAATCGTGTGTTGTTTTTGTCCCAGCCGCTGAAGGTCCTGGAAGCAGCTGCGTCCAACACGTTATAAGTTCTTGGGACATGACCATATTCTGCTTGTACGAGGAGATCAACGTCGGCATGGGCATAAAATTGTCCAACTGGATTCCAGGGTAGCGGAGCTCCGGATGACGTTGTCTCTATCGATACAGCTGGCATTAACAATACAGAAATGTGGAGTTTAAGATGCGTCAAAGTAATTGGAATAAGGGGAGAATACCAGGGAATGTATTTTTCCCAGCTCCACAGATACTGCTTGGGGCTGGACGGAAGCAAGGACGACATCGAACTAGAGGTTCTGTATGGGCTGCTTCCTGGACCACTTCCCCAATTTAAAATATCGAGGCAGAATGTACCAGCAAGGTTCAAGATTTCCTTCATGAGGCGAGCGAATGCCCTTTCCGAACCTTCGCCGTATGCAATTGTAAGGCTTACGCTGAAGATTCCCATCAATGAATACGCAGTGTCCTCTTCGCGCGTCACCTGTCGATTTGCAGCCCATTTCATCTTCTTGGATATCGAAATTGTGCGGCCAGACTGTGTATTGAAGGAGAGAAGATCATATCGTGTGATGCTGGTTGCCGCTTCGATCTCTGCGTACAGTAACTGTTTGCGCTCATCAACGCTAGCGTCTGGTGCGAGTATCTTCCAATTTGTGCCGTAAAACTCGATCGACCGAGGGGCGAGCATTTCCTGCAATGTCCACCCCCGAGTAAACCAAGGATCTTCGCGCATGTGTTCGATGGACTCCGTTTTAGAGAGATATGTTATGCAAACAAAGGCGGAGCGATACCAATTGTACATAGACCGGATGGACTCATCGAGTTCGGCGCTACTCTCTTTGTTGATGCAAATCGTGTCCATCCAGCCAAAAGAAACGCTATGTTCCGTCGCTGCAATTCTGCAGAAATGGGAAAGTTTTTGATATCCTTTTGAGTGAATATCGTATTCTCCTGTTTTCCAATCGGTATAGGTAACCTCTCCACTTAGATCACGGAGCCATGTATGTGACAGGATCGCATATTTCGCATATTGCGTCATGATGTTGCCAGCAGCGAGCTCCTCGTTATCCGCCAGGCTTCTTTGCGGCTCGAAATGGGATTGAATCATGGCCTCATCGATATCGGATTCCATTGCGATAGAGATACGCTCGAATAGTGTACCCCTTTCGATGAGTTCTATACCTGACCCGCCGGTTCTGAACGTGAGAAGACGAATGGGCATTTTGTTGAAAACATGGTGACGAGCTTTCTCCAGTGCTAGTTTATGAACTGATCGAGGATTTTTGAAGATGCATAAGTAAGAGTCATTCATTAAACAGGAACAATGATCTTACCTCGATCTTTGGAAAGGTGCTGCGAAGATAGCGTACGATCTAACGTGGGCAATGAAGCTGATTTGAGTACTTTCGGACGAGTTTTTGATTTTCCGCTTCCATCTCGGAGAGACGGAGCTCCAGGCACTATCAACGCAGAAATAAATCTCTCTAGAGCCGATACCAGTTGCTTGGCTTCTAGTATCAAATCTCCATTACTATCTGTGGATAATTAGAATTCATGAACAGTTGTGCTCTCCAGCGCCGATAAAAAAGCTTCTCATACCCCGAAATTGCCCAAGGGTACGCTTTTTTGCACCTACGAAAGAAAGAAAGAACTGGTATTGGTCATGCTAAAAAGAAACGAAGTCAATCTTACTTACCTTGCCCCGGTACATGAAAGTTTATGATGGGCACAATTATGTTTTCGAGTGCTTCAATGACCGTATGAGCTTGTAGTATACTGGCGCTTGCGAAGGGATTAGAATGGTCTGCGTATGTCCAGCGCTCTATCAGTACATTATATCGTCAAAAGCAGTGACAACAGACCAGTCATGTTTGGAATCTTGACAGCGATTTTCCAGCATGCAATGCGAAAAGTGGAGCTCCACTGCACTGCGTGACGGTGAATGGTAACAAGCTTAAGCTTGAACTCATCATCACCTGACTTATCCCGCTGACGATTCTTCTAGGCGACAACCTTCATGGTCTTCGAATCCATTCGTTTTTACTTGCCAGCAACCAGTCCCTTATAACGCGCACCTATCAGGCTCATGACATCTCTCTGCTCTTCCGTTGTCGGTCTTTGAAGTCTAACCAACGGACATGCAACGGACATGTTCTACAGTAAAATGCCGGCGAAACTCGGAAGTTGTCTTTTCGAATTTCGAAGGACATTGTGCTCAAAATAGCTTTCCAAAGGCGAAATTTTAGCAGATGAAAACGCACTGTCTTTTCGAAAGATTCCGGAAATCGCGATGGACATTTCTAGCGGTGCGACAATCGATGAAAGCCCGGCACTCATCTGCAGAGTCAGCGAGCGCTAGTCGGCGTTGTGAATATTTTGGATACGCCGCGCTTTGCTTGGGTGGTCTTTTCTAGGGGGAATCATCAGTCTGCAAATAGGGTGATGCCTCTTTAACTGGCGCTATTGCTTCTCCTTAAGCTGTGCGGACGCCGGATAGATATTCCGCAATTGAATTGGCAGGCTCTGAAGCGCTGTAAGGCAGTGCACGTCAATCCGACGTCAATATTCAATACTTACCTGTGTCGTGAGATTTGATCCTCACGAACAACTATATAACAAGGTGTTGATAAACCAGCACAGAGCGCAGCACCTCTACTGTCAGTGCCTCCAACCTGTCTTCTTGCCTCAAGGAAATCTTTACCTACCAATTCGGGGTGCCAACATGTCATCCACGAGTCGTATGTTATACTTTTTTCTGGGTCACTAAGTCTAGTCAACATGCGCTTCGTCCAGAAACCAGTATAATAAATGTGGCCCAAGAAACTTTCAGAACGATGTTCTCCTTTATCCTTCCTGCTTCCAACTTAAGTTACGAAGCTACGGTACGGATCGGGTATGAATTCCGAGAATCGAATCGACTCCTCACAGCAATACTCTGCAGAATTCTCCGCCAACAAGTACTGCACCTTACGAGACTTATGCTCGCCATGTCTCCGATGGGGCATGGTTATCCGCTCTGGATTCTAGGACCGAACGAAAATCTCCATGCCGAATACAGAAAGAAGGGTGTCACGGTCGGCGATGTTGTCGTGTTTACAAAGGATGGTGCTGTGGATTTTGTCTTCAACATATTCCGTCCTGCCAATGACCCTATCCATTCTCATGGAGTACCCAATGGGTTTTACCCTCAGATCTGTTCGGATACTCGAAGGTATCAACATTACGGTGAGGATAGTTACCTTGCCAGCAAGCCAATCACAAAGAAGGTGGAGAAAATGGGACCTTCGTAAGTGAATTTCCGACGTCTTGCAGAGGGTTTTAACTGCAATTTGCATCAGAGGAACGGTGTTCCTGTCCTCAGCACCTGAAGGTGCCATCCTTACGATGCCGAAGGGAGAATATTCAGAGGACATTGCGCATCTCTCTGGACTCGATCAATACGTGTCAGCTAACTTGGAGAGCTGGTACAAGTACGTCAACGAAGTTCGTGGATGGGGTGTTGAGATGGGAAAACTCCATCTCGTTACTGGGGTTCACAAGTCACTTGCGTGGGGGATGGCGACATTCTCAAACGGGCCTGATGCGGGAGAGGTTCGTCTTCGGTTCAATTCAAGGAACGAACCCCCTTATGGCTCGCTATATTCTTGGGAATATGACGGCGAAAGTGATTGTCCTAGAGTAGGACCCACTAAAGAACAGAAACGCAGCCTTTGGGAAAACGTACCATTCTCGAGAATTGATTACCCGTACGAAAACCAATGCCTCTTCGTACGGACAATGAACGCCACACTTCGAACACCGAATGCACAAAAAGCAACAGCGCAGACACTCCGCCAAGTTAGTCCATCATAAATACTGAACCAAGCAGGCGGATCCAGACGTTTCGGATCAAGTTCAAATCAAATCACTTTGCAATCTTCCAATTATTCCGGAAAACGGACCAACCATTCCAATGATCTCTTATTGGTGAAGCCGTGCTCTGAGCGAACTTGCGCAATGGACTGATCTGATCCTAAATTTTAGACAACACATCCTTCTGAATACATCAATAAGTCATTATTGGAGATGGTTCGTCCTTCTCTAGCAATTGAATGTCAGAGATTTAAATTTATTTTGATCTTCAGAGAGCCAATGCGAGAACTGTGATTACACATGATGAAGAATGGATGTCTCTTCTCACTGAGGTACTCATTTCGAAATCCAAGCCTTTATTTGTCTGACATGTTCTAGGATGATTACGTCTTTCCGGATAATCAAGAACTCTTTGAACGTTTGATATCGGCTAATGATATTGTCGAAAAAGACGGTATGTGTTTTTAATCACTGTTCATTTCTTCGAATGGAATTGACCAATAAGTAACAGGAGTTATTTCTCTCAAGCGCTCTGACCGACATCCCATGCGCCCAACAGTGAGCCTCCTGATATCTCACTATGTTCTACGCTTAGAGTGTATTGATTACTTCAACAGCCTCCTCCTGCGTCGGATGCTGCGATGACTGTTAACGTTGTGGAGACTGTTACTGCTTCTCGTTTGTCTTTTGGACGCAGTGTAAGCAATTCTAGTCATAAACGGCGTCAAAATTCTCTATTCATCCAACTGGAACAATTCACAGGAAGCAGAATCACCCTTTTCGAGTGGTACCAGCTATGCGACTGGGCGTTATGCAGATGTTAGCGCAAATTCATCATCCCTCGTGATATGCATTTATATCTCATATAAAACTAGTATGGACCACAAATGTATTCAGGGCACCCATCGACGTCAACTGGTGCAAGAACTAATCAATTTTCCGACGTCATTGCTGCCCCAACCCATTATGCACCTGTGAGTATGCTGTTTATTATCACTCATTCCCAGCATTCGGCGATCCGCTAATTCCTATTTGCACTCATAGCCTATCTCTTCGTGGCAGCCAACCGATTCAAGAAGGGATGGCTTCTTTCCAAGCGGGAGTAATGTAAACAAGGCAAGTCTAGATATATTAATATGGGCGGAGCTCCTTAATTAGCATGCTTTCTACATTTATTTAGTCAACATCACATTCAACGAGGCCAGCAATGTCTAGTGGAACATTGGTGCTAGATAGTGTCACACAACCCTATGGGTCAACTCCCAGTTATTCTCATTCTCATTCAAGCTATGTCAGTATTCCAGAGCGAGCTTTACTCTGATTATCTTCTGACCAAAAATTCTATCTTCCAGGGGCAGCAGCTTCCAGTCGTTACTCGGCCTACGTACTATCAAGAAGATCACACATACACTCAATCAGATAGTGGAGCTTATCGCTCTGAAAACAGTCGCGACACTTTCGACAGAAACTCCGGACAGCATCAGAGCCAGGGCCCAGGTCCAGATTTCCGCTGGGGAGCCTAATGTCAATAGTTGGTCGAGGATGCCTTTTGTTACCCAAGCTACCGTTGTAGAAGTAGTCGGGATGAGAACATTGACAGTGCCCTTTCAGTTCTGGAGAAGTATAACGAATGAACATAAATTCTGCCTCAGTATGATGGGTCCAGGCACTTGATGATGTGTTTTGCGATATGTATGTTTTCTGATTCAATGCATTGGTCTACTATAAGCTAATGTATGAGATGCGTAGGGATGGTGCTTGCTGAGGAACACAATGTGAATGCGGATGCGAGTGGATGCCGGATGTAGTAGGTAACAAGCGAGATCCTTGTAGGGGGTAGCTATGGACGGTGGAAGGTCTGGGGACTTGGATCTAGTGCGGAAGTGGGCAGCCGGGAGGGATAGCAATGTAGCGTATTGAGAAGAAATGCATGACGGTGTGGCAAGCAAGCGAGTAGCAGAGAACCGAAAGCAAATAGCATGACAACCAAAAAAAAAAAAAAAGTGCAAAAGAAAAAAAAATTGTAAAAAAGCATAGGCACCACGACATTATATACAAGTATAATACCATGTTGCGGAGGACGTGTGCGGGTCGTCGTAAGTCGCAATCGTAAAGGGTCGTGAAAGGTCGTGACGGATCGTAAAAGGGGCGTAGCCAAATAGCGATATAAATAAGGCGGTGGTAGGGTAGCGAGGCGGTCAAGTGTTGAGAAAATATCAACCAGTCGGTGAAGAGGCGTCATGACGCAGCTTCGCTCGCCCATACACCTTCGCTACGCCCCCGGGGACGTGTCTGAGGCGTCGGTTTTTTGATATTGGGACCCAGCGCAAGATCATCCTGTGAGCCGGCGAATGCAAAGTCGTCCGCAGCTGACTCGTATGGAGAGGATGACGAATTGATCTAGAGGCCATATAAACAGGTTAGATCATTTAGTAAATTTGATGGGACCGAAGAAAACGAGCTAGCTCACCCATTGGCCAAGCACATCCGCAATCCGCGCTGCCTCTGCCTCCGTGAACCGCCCTGCCCCGCCATCCGCCCCGCGTTCGCTATGCAAACGCAACAACGCACTGAGAGTGCGTCTTGTGCGTTTGCCTTTTCTGCCTTCACCATCTTCACCCTCCTCCGCTCCAGGACCGTCATCCTCACCATCACTCTCACCCTCCCCGCTACGTGCTCCAGTTGAGAAGCGCGTCGTGCGTCCTGGTGAAAAGGAAGGAGGGTAACGGTCCGCAGGCCCTGGGAATGCAACGCTGTTCCGGGGGTGCGTAGGCGTCAGCGGCGCTGGTGGTAGGCCAACTCCACTTTGGGTTGATTGCGCTCGCTCCAACGGTGTCATACGAGCCAGTTCTCGGTCCCAATCCTCCTGCTCCTGTTCTGACATTGGTGTAGGAGTTGAGATTGAAAGTGAAGCAAGGTCGGGGATGACGGGAGATGAGGCCATTGGAGCGTCAATTAAGATGGCTTGTGTCCGTGTCTATTAGGCCGTGTACTCTCGAAGTAGAGCTCAAAAGCCGAGCAGTTTTGAACAACAAGTTTTCGGTGTTGGTACGAAACGAAAATCCGAAAGAAAAAAAGGACACGGAAGCCAAATAAGTCCACAAAAAGGGCAACTGCAAGAGCTATAGCAAGACCAGAATCCCCGAAGGCCTCGTACGAGACGTTTTGGAGTAACTTGCTGGGGAGGGGCGGTAGTGAGGGGCGGGGGAGAGGCGGGAAGAGGAAGGGAGAGGGATGGTGGTGCTGAACAACGAAGGGAGTCTTAATCGGGCGCACTGGCTCCAATCAACAAGCATCCCGCTGATGGCAAATATGTCCAAATAACGCGTGCGCGTCGCGCCATCGCGACTCAGACCGCGACGTGACCTCTGTAATTGATGGCTGCGTAGTGGACTACCTACTTAATTGAGTACATGCCGCGTAGATTCTGAATCAGTGGGAGTTCTCTTTCATTCTTCGAATTCAAATCACATATGAGAAAGGGTGATGAGGGCTGTGCGGCCCGACGCAGACAATGCAATTTAGCAATGAACAATCAAAGATGAATACAATCAAAGGTAATAAAGAATGAAGCAAAGAAAAAAAATATATAGGGACAATACGAAGAAAAAAAAGAGGAAGGAGAAGGGAGAGACGGAGGTACGCGTCCACGGTCCAGAGAAGGCGAGTGTATCAATGGCGAGCTAAAAGAAGTCGACCTAGAATGAGCAATTTCACAAAAAAAAAAAATGTTATCACGCAAGATCACACAAGTCGTCCTTGACTACGAGCAGCGTCAGCGCGATGAGCCGGTATCGAGATGGAGTGGGGCTTACTTTTTCGTCAGTGTGATTGCGCGTCACACAAGGCGCTGCCCCATCTCGGTCGGTTCTAATTGGGAGCTATGTCAGCGCAATGAAGGGGTATCGAGACTACGCGAAATTCACGTTTTCTCGTCGATTTTAAAGCGCTTCTGCACCCCAAGGCGTTGCCTATGATCATCATCAGATCGTTAGTGATCCTCCGACCATACGGCTCTTCGAGGGTGGTCTCTCTGGATGTTACAACCCTAGGTGCCAGCCAATCACCATTCAGGAAGTAGCCAGGCGATTGAGGACTTCTAGTTCGTGTATATACCCTGTTTTAAGAAATAGATTAATTCTTGTTTGTCTGGAATAGATAGAGCGTCAGTACACGAAAGGTTATAAAAACGTGAAGGGTCTTACTTTTTGTACTTGCGCATGAGCTGAAAGGGTTTTTTTTTTGGATCGGATCTTTTTGTTCATGGATGGCTGAGATAAACTACGCACGTCAGGATGGGATGACAGGAATAACAGTACGTGCTTACCATTGTGGTATTGCAGCGCGCGGGGACCGTGGAAGCGTACTCAAGGAATGAATAAAGGGAGGAGGGGAGGATAGAGATATAAAAGTAGAGATATGCCACATAAATACAAATCTAAAGAAAGTCGGTCAGGACACCTGTATTAGCCTCTGCGCAACCCGAGGAAGGCGATGCACTTACAAAAGATTTATAGAAAAATCACAGAACAACGAAAAGCACTTCACGATTCGTCAGAAACAGCTTAAGACAAGAAGGTCCAGACTCACAAAAACTGATTGTGGACCAAGCCGGACTTGATTGCTGAATAGATCAATAGCATGTTCGCAAAACAAAACAGCGGTCGGTCGACAACCGGGGACGTCCACTGTGATGAGAACTAAGTCAGCCTTCACTATAACAAGATGAAGGAAGAGATTACCGGTGTAGTGGACTGTCCCCGCTGGGCTGGAAAGAGGGGTCCAAACGAGAAGGACTCTTTGGAAACACGACAATGCCAGGGAATGGAGGGCTCTAAACTAACGCCGGACAGTATATGATGGTGGCGGTGATGTAGGAGGTAAGGGCCGATGACGAGGACGAGGAAGATGGGGGTACAATGAGTAGAAGATGAGCAGAGCGAGGATGAAAGGAAGGAAAGGGGGAAGGAGTGGAGATAAATGCGAGAAAGGCTGTGGAATATTCAGGCAATATAGATGTATCGAGGAGAAGGGGATAGAAGAATGGGTGGGTGTCAAGACATAGAGATTGAGGTTAGGAATGTCGGATGAGAATGATCGCAAAGAAACGACACAGGACTGCAATTGATATAGGGCGTGCATTAGATATTGTGCCATAGGCAAAAAGGACAATAAGTACCGTAAAGGCTCCTGCACGCTTGGAGAAAAAGTTGGGTAGTGCCATAACCAGACTGAGTCGACTATAAATCACCTTGGCGGGGATAGAAGTAAAGTCCCCCATGGTGGCGAATAGGGGGTAGGAAGGAGGGTTCAAAACCAGCGCAAGGCTACATAGAATAAAGATTGGTTAGGCCAGAGAGACAGTGAGAGAGAAATGGACTCCACTTTATGGCTGCCAGTACGCTGCTTGAATCTGAATCCAGGACCTAGGGTACATTGAAGCGCTGGAATGCTGAGAGTAGGCGGTTTGTATTTGATGATACAAAGCGTGGTCAATAGCCTTAGCAAAATTACTGGAAGAGTGGGTCGAGTCAGATAGTAGTATTGCCTATAGTACGACGATAATACTCACGATAAATATCATGATACTGTGATCACAATGCCCGTGACGGTGATGAAGAAGATCGTTTTGGATTATAATGATATCAGGTATTTGGGTCAGAGGTAGGTGCGCCTTTGAGCGATTGATGAACATCGCAATGTGTAGATTGATGGTAAGGCATAAGAGGGCAATGGGGCAGAAAAGTGATGGTGGTGGTTCGGATGAAAGCCTTGCAGTGGGTTCAGCGTGGTTGATATGCATCAGAAGTATGGTCATGTTTGCCATCAGGACCAATTGAAAGTTGGCGGGAAAAGCAAACGGCGGCTGAATTCGTTTGAAAGGGACCTGACGAATTTGCCGCAAGTCCAAAACCGAAAACTAGCGTCCAATCAGTGGGCGTGTATCAGTCCAGCCCAGCGACTTGTCAATTCCTTGGTGTCTCTTTCGAGTAATTATTTCCTTCAGCGAATGTCGTGGTGTCCTGACCATGGGCTGACCGCGGGTTGACAAGTAGAAGGTGAGGCGCGTGCGTATTGAATGCTAAGTCGTCCATGCCGATAAAAATTCATCCATACGAAGAGTAAGAAACCACAGAATGATAGCGAAGTTTAGGGTAGATAGAATAGAAAGCCAATCTGTATATATCACATAGAGGCGCAGCCAAACGATGAGGTATATCATACAGTATAATACACGAGAGCGTGAGCATGAGATAGATGATAATAAATTCAAATGGGTTAACACAAAGGGTCATTGCCATCTTTCCCCGTCCCCGACATATTTGCTGAAGATACGTCGATGCTAGCTGTAGACAGGGATAGGTCTTTCTTCTGCGTATGTTCGAATCCATCCTCGAGTTCGGAGCAATGAGAAGGGCTTTGAGGGTTCTCTGTCTCAATTGTTGTAGGCTTGAGGCCGACCACAAAGCACTTAGAACACACAGGAAGAAATTATGAACCACACGTACCGAAGCAAATACCATCTCTGTATCGATTGTTGTTGATGTTCTGGGATCAGAACTTGAAGGAGCTAAAAAAAAAAAAACAGTGCAGCCTGCGTTATGACCGAAATACGAGAAAAAAAAGATAAACGACTAACCAGGCTGCTGGGTGGGCATAGACAATAGTTCGGCGTCATCGATAAAATCCACGTTCATGAACGTCTTTCCAGCAAGCTTTTCTCGGAAAAGGAGCGCGAATAACATCGTGATGGTATAAACTCGCCCGAGGAAGAATCCAAAACATGGTGAAACTGATTTACTATAGAATGTATATATTGGCTAGAAAATATGTCCTGCTTACCTCCACCTGTACGGTCAATGAGGAACGATATGAGAGTAGCAAGAGCTACAGCAGATGTTACGGTGCCAGTGACGATCGCGAAAGCCACGACGCGCCTGACTATGCTGCGAAAGATGTTAGACCATCGACCAAGACAGCTATCAAAACAGTGATACTCACTGCTTGGTACGCATGCTCAAAATACCCTCTTTTTCCTGATACAATAATTTCCAAGTGAGAGCAATTGTGATGCATATGTCGGTAGCAGCAGACGACGCAAGGTAAATGCTACTCAGAATCTAGAACATCAGAATGTCTCGAGACGGACGTGAATACTTTGAACGCACGTAAGGGATTTTTTATCGTGAAGCTGCTCGGCTTTAATTCTTGAACTTGCTAATGATACAAGAATTCCGAGGTAGAGCGATCCGCTGAGCTATTTCGCGGGTCAATTAGAATAAGAGGCAATATGCCAATGGGCATCTGACTCACTGAAAGCAACATAAGCGCGATGATGAAAGTAGTAACTATGCAGTTTGAAGATCTGGTCATACGTCATGAATTCATGAGCCGAGAATTATACCATTCGATGCGTACAGGCAATAATATCGCTGAGTCAAAAATCCTTGAACAATAAGCGCTCCTACGCCGGTGGCAAAAATACGGACAGGTATCGACCAGTATACTGGGATATAGTCCTCGTTTTCCCCTGATAAAGAATCTGCGTTAGACTCTGTTGACCGTCGAGAATTTTCAGTTTATTACCCCAATCAACAACCAGAATCTGACAGGGGATAGTCGATTATTAACACTGTAAATCCAGAGAAAGAAACCCGTACCGTAAACATGTTCACGCACTGTGAGATAGATACTAGCGAGTCTAGTATCAAATTGGTGGTTACAGCAAGCAGAATGAATTTGCTATCTTGTCTGGCCCTTGCGGTAAAAAAATATTGGATAACCATCAGTAGCTCTACGCCATATAGTACCAAGTTGATGTAGAGCCCAATGACCTCCGCTCTTCAAAAAAGAAATGATGAATCGCCGAACGTGACAGAATTTGTGAATGCAGCTTACCCTATATTGATGCCGCCGGATGACTGTATGGGCATGTTGCAGTCGATTTTAGCAGTGACGGCCTGAGCGCGACCTCTGCATCTTCAAGAGCGAGCAGGTTGGTAGTATGAACCGAAGGGATAGCACACCGCCCCCGACGGGACTAAATTTGTAGAGGTTAACTAAGACATGCGTGAGCAACATCATGGACTCCATGAGATAGGGGATACCTTAGTACCTCATTCTTGGGCGGGTAACGAAACTGGGTGAGACACCCGACGCGCATGTGCGCTTGCTCGGGGCCGCACCTAACCTACTTTCGATACGTTGCATGCCAAGAGAGCTCGAGATAGTTATTGATCTTCTGGGCTGTTTCGCGAATATAATCAGCATCAACATCGGGCGCTGAGCAGTCCAGAGACACTAGACGAACCTACTCACACTCTGTAACTGCTTTGCAAGAGGGTGTACATGCCCATGCCAATGGAGGACTGACCCTATCTGAAATGGACTTTCTTCATGCGATCGATGCCACGCGCCGCAAAACGAAGATAGGTGCACTTAAAGTCATCCAGAATGAAGACCGAATTCACAAGTGGCGGACGCACAGTGCATTTTATCGAGATGATTCAATGCCATTGAATGCGCTCTTTGTGAAGGTCGGGTTATATGTATATAGTAAGTGTGTCGTTTGTGTGTCGTCAGTGTTTTTCAGGTCTCCTTTTTGGGATACCGTTCTATTAATAGACGTGCGCGATTGGTTATACCAGAGTCTGTTGATGTCCTGTACAACGGGTGTTTATAAATCTATATATTACCTTCACTCTTAGTAATGGTCTCGCATAGAAATTTTCTTCCGAGATGATTTGACGAAGAGGTAATGTATCTGGTACGCCCATGTTGGAATAAAACTCGAAGTGCCTGTGGCCGTGCAAGGTTTCAACTTTCAAAGGCACGTAAGGTCACGGTGCTTACGGAAAATATATCATTACTGTTCCATTGTAAGAATCAGTAATACCCGTGATGTTCTGGCAAAAGTCCGGGACTCCCGAGTGGGCGTCAAAACATAGCTCTTCGGCGCTGTTATCACGTTTGTTCAATCATGGCAACTTTGTACTCTGCGAAAGATCTGCCAAAGATCCAAAAGCAATCATTTTCTAAGAATATTTGGTGAAAGCAAGAAAGTATACTCCATGGCTGCTTTTTTGCGCAGCAATATTTCCCCCGAGAACTTTGTTCGTCGGCTGCGCACTGTGGCCTCCTGATAAGATGGGTGTTTTTGATTCTCATCAAATCTACCGTAGCTGGCTATTCAAGAAAGAAAAGGAAATTATCATTTCTCTTATTCTTCCATGGAGTCTGACACATCCGTGATTTTTGATACACCTTCATTGACATTATGGAACAAAACAGTGAGTGAACCAGGACACAAGCTGTCCAGCCAGTAACCACTTCGATCCGGGTATGCGCTCGCTACGATGCAGTGTATCAAGGTATTCTCCACATCGCGATGCCACTCCTATCAGCATCGAGTTCTTTCTTAGCCTCCTTGCTATCCCGGCTTCGGATAGCCGCAGCAACGAGCAGAGTCAGCGCATCTTTGAGCGCTTTCTTTCCATTCAGTTCATCGTTGGTACCCTCACCGCCTTCCCTTTCAGCTTCTGTCTTCGCAGCGGAAGCCCCATCGTCCTTCCCTTCCGCAGGCGCATCGTCCAAGGACAATACAACTCTGTCCCAATCAACGCACAAATCCAGAAATTCGTACAGCACATCCACCACACCTTCGAACTTGCCGTCCTTGCTCCGGCCCCCCTCCGCCGGCAACTCCATTTCCCAAAGCTGCTCCAGGGTCAACCCATCCCACGCTACTAGCGGCGCACCAGTCTTCACCGGAACCACCACCGACGGACATCCATTAAGCAGGATGTAGTTCATTACGCTCTCTCCCGGACGCGCACTAGATGTCCAGAGCTTGCGGTGCGGCTTTAAACCGACAACGGTAAGCAGGAGGCGCCGCGGGACGGGTGGCGGAGGAAGCGGCGTTAACTCAGGCTCAGGCGAGGGTGTGCGCGAGCGGGAAAAGACAGTGGAGAGCGACGGGATAGAAAGGTTGGACATTTTCTCTTTCAGCTCGTCAAGCGTGGATGGCTCCGGCTCGCTGAGAGGGCCGGGAAGCGGAGGTTCACAGAATTGGATCGATGCAGCCGACTCGGCGAGGAGCGTTTCGCCGATTCTGTAATCACCTGTACGTGTGGTCGTATGTGAGTAAAACGTCTCCATCAATTCAGGTGAGGCGCCTAATTTTAGCGCCAATGCTTACGAACCTTGGAGGAAAGGACCATGGCAGAAAATAACATCGGGTTTCATATTTCTTGGAATGATAGGCCTGCGTGCGCTTGCAAAAAGGTAAGGAGAGAACCATCCCTTTTCGACAGCAAGGTAGTCTTTGACCGCAGAGAAGAGGGACGCGTCTCTATCCGTGGATTCAGGCTTTGTTAGTGAATTAAATATAGACATGGAACTTACGAGTGCAGTGAGCTTCGGTAAAATCCCAGAGCTGCGTCGGTCATGGTATGCTTATACTTGAGCGTGATAAGAAGAACCTTGCACCCTGTGGTCTCCAGCCTCTTTGAATGGATGGGAATGACGTGTTTAATGGACTTATCGAAGACCAGGTCATTGGCGAGCTTGGTGCTCAACTCGAAGCCCGCATGCATGCCGAGCTCAACGAGGATGCTGTCTCCCAGTGTACCGACAACAACATCGGCCATCGGACCCATTCTACATAAGACAAAGCGTCAGAAACAAATATATCGTTTTGTGTTTGAGAGCCTGAAAGGAGGGAGGGACGTCTGAATCTCGGGAATCCCAATGAAGAACAAGGATCGCAATCTGTAAAAGGTTGTCGCTAGTTGAATCACTCCATCAAGGAGATAGAAGTCATAGAATAGAGTCAAGGAAATGGGGTGCAAATGATACAACAAAAAAGAGATCACGTACACAGGTGCAGCGACGGCTGCCATCCCTCCCTAACAAAATGTGGGCTGAGTAAGTGATAGAGACCAACAAAATCGCACGATGCTCAGTTGACAGATGCTCACCGTAGCTGCTATCACTGTGTGCACAGCAAGATCTCGAAAGCGTATACATGGGAGGAAGAGGGGTGAAGAATCCCCCCACTATATTCGAGTTTGAGATATTTTGGTTCAGCGTTACCGGTAGAGAGAAGTATGTAATATCGATAGAAAAGATATCAGTTTAGAGGCACAAACAGACGGAGTAAAACAAGGAAATGAAAAGATGGGAGAGACTATATCGCAGATTATCAAAATGGACCTTGATAGATAGATACCGTCTCCGCGTGGATGGTGCGATGGGGAACTTACGGGAGAGAGACATATAACATTCGTCCCTGCAGCTCGCAGAGTCTCGTACGATGACATAACAATTCGACCGGTCATGGACTATCAGAAAAAGAGAGGTTTTAATTGTCAGCAAGCGCTCATCAAGTTTCGAAGACCGAATAGACCGCGCAAGCGAAATGAAAGTTAAGCTTATTCTACTAAATGTGCAGGGCTGGCTAAAGTCCGAGCCCAAAAGCCGTTGAATCGAAAGAAAGACGATACAAGACGACGACAGAAAGGCTGTCCGAAGGAGGAGCCCTTCGGGATCAACAACGTTCCCGGCTACTCCGAGTTGAGATCCGAAGGCTATTCGCCCCAGCTAAAACGGAATCAAGGCGATTGACACAATGGACTGGAGTAGACCCTCCAAAGCCATCTCATACATCACTATCGATCTCGATCACCCCCACAAGCGTGAAGTGGGAGAAGCGATCAGAGGGGATAGGCTTGGACTGCCGAGCCAAAAAAAGAACACAAACAGAACTTGAACTTGAACAATAACCTGACACTCACTCCGACAAGCTTTCGAACGATCCATGGGGCAGCCTTTTCTTGTTCCCCGGCGGCTTCTTGTGTATAATTTTGAATGGAGTTGGGGTCGATTGGACCCAATGCTGAGGTCTCTGGCATCACTACACTTGTTTCTATTTAACAAGAAGTCGCCACCTGCTGAGCAAATGGATTCAAAGGGCCTACGAATTTTCAGATTTGGAGCCGATTCGTTGAATAAAAAAACCTACAAAACAATGTCTCCAGAGTCTAGTGGAGATTATGAACTTTTGGAGCTGGAAGAAGAGCGATAAGATCGTTGGTGTGATAGGAAAAGATAGGAATAGAAATTCGGTGATGCCTGGATTTGCACTGGGAAGATCACAATCACGATCGTGATCTGCTATTTTTAGACGCGAGTGACATCCTCACAGGGTGTTTGCGCGGTACAGATTCTACAGAATAACGAAGTAATGTATAGGTCCATAAGCTCATGATGCATAGATGCCAGACCTATCAAGAAAAGCCTGTGCGCAAATTTGCCCACGGCATTTAATCTTTTGATAAAATGAATCATTGACAGGGAATGAATGCATTTTATCCACCGGCGTGGCGAAAACTGCGAGCGCGGTGGGAGCAGCACTTCTTGAATGTTCTGCATACGCGACTATGAAACTTGAAAGACTATCTGGAGTACTCGGTACACGTTCAGCTATCTTGTATGATGTGAAACGATGACAACATCAGCGCTGGAGAGAACACAGAACGAGAAAAAAACAAATCATTTCTCGATGCAAATTCCTAAAAACATTTCAAGAACTATCTACAATCACCACCCAATCGCAAAGCGTTGAGGCCTTGCTTTTACAGCACAACAGCACGACACTGCACCTGCCTCACAACGAGCAGCGCACGGCACTCCTGGACCTCTCTGCTACATGAGCCAGTATCCCTGCCTACTGCCCTCCCCGAGAGCATTAAATAAAAGACTCTGTTGAACGAATCGCGAAACATCCACGCAGTAGGACGTTGAAGATCCCATTCTCCCGTCTAGTTGGCGAGGGCTCGTTGAGGCCGTCGATATTTACGGGCACCAACCGTGCGTTTAGTAGCGGTAGTGATTCTGGATAGAAACAATATGATAAGCAACAATGTAAAGATATAAAGATCCCAGAATACGTACGGGCTTGTAGGGTCCCTGGACGGGGATGTCCAAGTACTTGGACTGGGTGGTGGAGAGAACAGTCAACTTGACGTTGAGCTGGGCGAGATGGGCACGGGCGACCTCCTCGTCGAGCTCCTTGGGGAGCATGTGGACGCCAAGAGGGAACTTCTCAGGAGTAGTCCAGAGGGCGATCTGGGCAAGGACCTGGTTGGCGAACGAGCATGACATCACGAATGAAGGGTGACCAGTGGCGCATCTACATGAAAAGAAGAGATGTCGATGAGCATCACACAACATAGATGCAAAAAAGTAAATCTGCACACCCCAAGTTGACGAGTCGACCCTCGGCGAGGAGGATGATGTGGCGGCCGTTAGCCATGGTGTAACGATCGACCTGGGGCTTGACGTTGGAGACGGAGACAGCGTTAGCCTTGAGCCAGGCGACGTCGATCTCGACATCAAAGTGTCCGATGCTAGAAGGTAAGATAATTATAAACATGACGGAAAAATGGAAGAAAGAATGACAAACTTAGAAACGATGGCATCCTCGGGCATGACAGAGAAGTGCTGGCCAGTGATGATGTCGCGGTTGCCAGTCGTAGTGACGAAGAGGTTGGCGCGGGGAGCAGCATCCTCCATGGTGGTAACTTCATAGCCGGCCATGGCAGCCTGGAGCGCGTTGATGGGATCGATCTCGGTGATCAAGACGCGGGCGCCATAAGACTTGAGGGATTCGGCGCACTATTCAGTAAAAGATCGTTAGCTTTCGAATTGAACAATGCCCGGATGCATTTAGGTTTTGACTTACGCCCTTTCCGACGTCACCGAAACCAGCGACGACAGCGACCTTACCAGCAAGCATGACGTCGGTGGCACGCTTGATGCCATCGACGAGAGACTCGCGGCATCCGTAGTAGTTGTCGAACTTGGACTTGGTGACGGAGTCATTAACGTTGATGGCGGGGATCTTGAGCTTGCCGTCGCGGAAAGCCTTGTAGAGGTGGTGGACACCAGTGGTGGTCTCTTCAGACACACCGCGGATTTCTAATTCGGACCATGTCTTAGCTATCTTTGGACGCGACGGCAGCAAAAAAAAAAGTTCGTGACTTACCGGTTAGGTATTGGGGGTATTTCTCATGAACGAGATTGGTGAGATCACCTCCGTCATCGAGAATCATGTTGAGGGCCTTTCCACTCTTGAAGCCGGCAAGGGTCTGCTCAATGCACCAGAGGTACTCCTCCTCGGTCTCACCCTTCCACGCGAAGACGGGGACGCCAGTAGCAGCGATGCTGTGAAAACGTTTAGCCAGATGAATCTTTGCATCTTGAGAGAATACTCACGCAGCAGCAGCGTGATCTTGGGTGGAGAAGATGTTCTGTGAGGAAATCTTTAGTCAAGATGGTTGTCAGTGGGAAAAAAACAAGAGCGCGTACGCAGGACGACCAGGTCACTTCAGCACCAAGGGCAGTCAAAGTCTCAATGAGGACAGCAGTCTGGATAGTCCTGAATTTGAACAAGGACGTCAGGGAAAGCCATTGACTATGTTTAGTATGGTTCACTGACATGTGGAGACATCCAGCGATGCGGGCGTTTTTCAGGGGCTGAGAAGGTCCATACTGTTATCAAAGGTTAGGATCAGTATAATCGGGGAGACGGTGATGTTGAGAGGATAGTGACCTTCTTCCTGAGGTACATGAGACCGGGCATCTCATTCTAAAAAGCCATGGAAATCATCAGCAACAATCGATGATGAACAAATTGCTGGAGAACAGCTGTTTTACTTCTGCGATTTCAATCTCCTTGCGACCGAACGCAGCGAGAGAAACGTCTGGAACGACGCGATAAGCAGAAACTCTCTCACAATGAGGAGAAATACACATACCAGCGACTTTGAAAACCATTTTTGAGAGAGGAGTGAAGAGAGATGGGAGTAGATGGATAAGTTTCAGAGATTTTACTGTCGAACGTTTTTGTTTTTTGGACACGTGGCTTGGGAGATGCCGGAGATGCCGCGTAGCCGATATCCTAATCGATCTGATTAGGTAACTACCACAGCCATGCGTGTCCAGGAGTCTCTTTCGTTCTGTTCCACTACGCCTCCCTTCTTCCAATGACAATTTCACGAGATCTGACACCTAAAAAATCAGAATGCCGCATCGCCGAGATCGTCCAGCACACCTGTCATCTCGCACCAAATAGACGGGGCGAACAAATTATGCAATGTTTTCCCATTCTCCGGATTTTCAGACTGTAAGCTTGCTGACGACAAACGCACACCTTATCCATGTCCTTGAACTTCCCAGTTGTAAGGGTCAGCCTGCTGTTGAAATAACGAAATTTGTTAATGTCGACCCCAAGGATGGAGGCATCGAAATCCCGGCTGGCTTCAGGTGGGTTCTCTTTTGTTGTTTTAGCACTGGCGCTCCTCACGCGACGAAATGATAGAACAAAAGCTATTCAAGCCCGCCCGTGGAGAGAAGTCATACGCTACGACCACTCGGACGGACTTGACGACCTACAGTACCCCGGATCACGTTCTCCGCCGACGGTGTAGCTCGTAATAGAAGGGTCCAATTTTGGCCTCCATCTCTCTGCTCAATCCCTTGTATCGCACCTAAACATAGGCGTCACCTTAGAAGTTGCCAAAGGTTTCTGGAAAACCGGTGAAAGATGCTCCGCCCTCGATGAAACTCGGTGGGCCTCATGATTTGCTCTCTATGACATACATAGACGATACTCGAGTATGTAGTTCAGAAAACGTTCCTTGTGCTAATTACGTTCATCGAGACGACACCTCGTTTAATTGTGCCACTTGCAGGGAACTCGTGAAAACTTGAATGTGTTAAAGACGCTTTTTTGAACTGAGAGATAAAATGCGGGCTCGTTTGGGATGCAGCGTGTATATCCCAGACTAGACTATATTGTCGCATTCCGAAGTTTTCGACATACACCGAAGTACCGAGTCTTAGTCTAAACATGGTCGAGCACGGATGCGGGTCCGGGGTCCAACGATTTCAGAAGGCGAAGATAAAGTGATCCGGTTGAATAGCGACCCTGCTTAGCACATCAGCGAGATGAAACAATTCGAAGGCAGCATTTCAGGATCACAGTGGCTTTGATTTGATCAACGCTCGCCAAACACATCAGATCTGTTTAACCAGATTCGTGGTCTCCAGTCACAGCCTCTGCAGAAGGATCTTCAACCAGGTCGCTATGAAATGTGGAATCATCTTTGCTACATCTGCAACAGACGAGCGTCACCCATCGATCTCCAAGAATCGTAAAACTCAAAGACCTGTTCGAACACGTCGTCGTCCGCTTGTTTCTGCTAGCACCGCCCATTGATATCATGCATCCAAACTTTCTCGACTCGTACCTCTCACCACAAGAGGGATTAGTACAAATAAAGGAGGAGTCATCTGAACAGAGATCCTCATTACTTAGTCCCCCTTCAACTCCTTCCTCCTCCTCCTCCCTCGCATTGCCGAGTCTGTCTCCGACCTCGTCTCGTCGCAAAGGTTCTGTATCCTCCCTGGCTGGGCCACCTCGACCAAGACCCTACCCTATCCCAAGCAGTCGCGTTACTCGATCACAAAGAGAAGAATCAAGTACAATGTCTTCTTCAGCAGCATATGGATCATGGAGCCACGGTGCCTCAAGATCTAGTCATCGTACCCACCCCTCCGTTGAACGAAGAACATCGGACAGCGATAATCAGACTGCCTTCTCTCATGGATCGCAGTTTATGCACGTACGACCTTTTGTCTTCGATAACATAGACCATATACTCATCCTCTACAGGATTCTTATGGCATGGGGTCTTCCGACATGCGACAAATGTCCGTCTCCACCCTCAGCGGAGCGATGGGTGAAGCGAGCATCGGGCATTCGAGACATTCAAAATCCCCCGCTTCCTCACATAGCGGGAGCGTCTATGGCAGCAATATGCAACAAAATCCCGAACTCGCATGGAACACAGCGCAATCGGCTAACATGACGATCGCCATGAACTCTGCTAATTACCCTGGCGTAGCGGGGCACGGAGGCCTCTTCGAACCCAGCCTCGCAATGTCCATGAACGAATATGGAACGACACGCAACGTATCCCCGGAATCCTTATCTCCCCACTCTCCCTACGGCCATACACAAATGACACCACAGCACGCTACAAACGGCATGCTCGCTTTCCCTGGCTCTATGGGCCAGTACACGCCATCTCCCGAAAGTAACCGCAGGGATTCGGCGGACCTTGTCCAACAACTCCAGCGCCGCGTGGCGGAGCTCGAGCGTGAATGCCACCGCGCCAAGTCCGCGCTCGCCGTCGCACAGTCCTCATCATCTGGCCTGCCCAACGCGCCACCCTCAGCACAGTTCCAAGCCCAATGGCGCCAGCGCACCGAAGCGCGCAAACGCATCTTCTGCTCGCTTAACCGCGCCGGGAACGCGCTTTGCTCGTGGCACGACTCGCGGCGCGAGCGGCGCGCGTACCCTCCGCGTAACGCGCCTCCGGGCTACCTTAACTGCGGATGCACGTATGACGAGGCCCTGTTCGAGGAGAGCCTTTCACGTCACGGCGTTGGTAGCTATCACCCAGGCGAGAACGTCCGCATGGACCCGGCCCTGCGCAACCCTCTCCTCAAGCTCCTGCAACAGCGGTATAATTACAAGGACGGTGACTTTGAGCATGACCCTGTCACCGAGACTTGGAAGGAGGGCGAATCGCCGGCCGCTTGGGACCAGAAAGCGCAGTCTGGAGCCCTGATACGTAGGCGTAATGAAAACGCACACTAAGTGCATCCTCCATCAGTTCCTCTCTTGAAAATCGGGTCGTTGTTGTCGGTCTCTCTGCATCTCATTCATATTCGTCAGTCAGTTTTACGCATATCCCATTCTGTAGCCATAGTATCATCATTCCCGGTCACTGCCTGGTTTTATGTCTTTTGCATACTTCACCTTAACCTTCTGCCACTAATGATTGTCGATTTCGAACCTTATTGTCATTCTATTATTCGTCATTCTTTTCGCTTGTAACACGGTCCTTTCGGTCGTACCAGTAGTACCATAGCCACTTTATTGTTTTTTATTATTACAGTGTAGCATATTTCACAGGCTATTCCCTAATACCCTGGCCTCTTCCTCCTCGTCCTTATCCTTATATTTGCCTGTATTTATACTGCATATTTAATTCAGACCTAGCTGATATCCCGCTTCCTGACGATTTCTTTGAGAGGCGCTCGGCGACGAGGAAAAAAAAACTTGTTCGCGTCTTTAAATAGCGAAGTTTGCACTCGAGTTTGGCTGTTTCCTTTTGAGTGAGCGTATACTGCGAAGAACCAGCTATCTGGCAATCTACCTGGTCCTCGACAATATAGGCGGCTACGTATGAAACCCGAGATGTCCAGCTATCCCAGGATATAATAGAGTCGTGATGTTTGTTCCTGGCCGGCTATAAAATGTGCTGAGATTTTCGAGTGTACCCTTTTGATCGAGCAACCAGCAGGTCGGATATGGATGAACTAGAGGATTAGTCTGCACAGTGTAGATTGTGATTGTTATTTCAAGATATACTACCTGAACGCCTTTCTTAGCCATTTCGTTGCCTTTAAGATTTCTATTCCAGATGAGTTTATGTCCACTTCTCAAGTAATCGTGACCGGCGGTGAGAGAGCGTAGCGTTCGGACTTTTGGTCTCCGTTGATGCGCGAATTTTCTCATTGAGTGGTGAATTGAATGTGAACATTGACTGTTCAAAAAACTTACAGGAGAAAGCAAACCTAAACATGTCTGAGCGAATATCCAGGGAGAGATGATGGACAGCGGCGGTTGTATTTGCACGTCATTTTAGGATATGCGCGCACGCCCGATATGATCCAGTGACGTTAGAAACGTTGAAAATTTATCTGGTGGAGGACCAACAATAGCACTGTAGCATGTATTCCTTTTAAGGACGCCTGATCATGGGCGTCCGTGATTAGAGGGTATCTGATAATCAAAGACAACATAATCCGCGAACTTTGCTCGGTGTCAACTATATCAATGCCCTTTCAAATCGCTCTTCGACGAGTTAGTAGGCAGCATGTGCATTATTACAGATAGGGGAGGGGAAGGCTGTGCGAGATAAATTTAGGCGCGCAAGTTTTGCATAGGATCCGTTGAGAGCGCTCGCTCGCAATGTAAATAGGTTAGCATGGTTTCGAGGCGAGTGTTTCAAGGCGAAAGGTTTGGCTTCAGATATATTTGAGTCTTAAATAATCCTATTGGCTATATATTTATGTGATACAGATTTGAGAGAACTGCTGGGAGAGTTTAAAACCACAAATCCTTACAGTACAGACTCAAACTCAAGCTAAAGTAAGGTTAAAGTTCGATCCATCCATGATCCAGAGAGCTTCACAAAAACGGTCAGACACGTAACGGCATCGCAGTTTAAACAGTAGCCTTAGACGATCATATAAATGCATAAAAAAGTATAATTTGTCGAGACAAAGTCGACTGCGCGTTTGTCTTGTTCAAATAGTCACGGAGCCCCCGGACTTCGGCACGGTACCCATTATTTGTTGTGAAGGGTATAGCCATGATCATCAAGCAGTAACAAATACCGCCATCGAGAGCGGCGAGTCGTCCGATATCCTTAATTTACCTCTGAACATATCCGCTGTCGCGATTCCCTCTTTGGCTTACCGCTGTTCAAAGTCACTCAGCTTGACAATTCGAGAAAGCATCACTCTCGGATCTATCTTTGCTGAAGTAATCATTGCACTCTGCTTCCGCAGGCGCTCAGAATAGGCTGTGGATATGAATCGTCAATTTTCCATGCAGTCCCGCTCCTCATCTTGTTTCAGCCTCCACCACCTTCGAATCATGCTGATATCTCTGCTCATGATGACCGAAATTTGCCATGGATTTCTCTGGCTCAGCAAGAGTAATTCGCTGAAGACACTTGGCACCGCGCATTCAGACATTCACAACGATGTTGGTATGTTCATTCTTACTTCGTTACACCTTCCTTCCGGTTAACCCTAACACTATCAGCCAAAATATTGTCTGAGAAAGAGATAGAATCGCTTCGTCTGAACTACGGTATGTTGCATCGCTTTTCACACTTCACGCCTCCAAGCTTAACCCGTGTCAGATGCGCTTCAATCCTATTCTCGCAAACCTGATTGTTTTAAGAGAGCTGCGGGCCTCGTTCGCGCTCAGTGTATTGACCTCGATATGGATGAAGACGCAAGAGTAGAAGGTAAGTACCGCATATATCATTCTCTAACGCATGTCGGCCCTCACACGTCATGTTCGTTAGCCGCTATAACGATGACTCTGTGTGAAGTAGCAACAGCCAAACACCATTCGTTTCCGCTTGAGTGTAGTCCGTATCTGTACGATGCCTCCAGTCAAAGTGGGAGGGCTTCAGTTTCTTCTAAAGTACAGGGCGAATGCGTAGAGTAAGCCACTGGCTCTCGCACTGCACGAAACTGAACACGCATATATGAAGCTCTCTTGCACGAAGTGCTCAGTTTTGGTCCAGTTACTCTGGATATCTACGGGAAGTCCGTAAGTCGTCCCTTTTTTCCGCGCATACATCAACTTGAACACGCATCTACAGCACAGCTTTGTTACGCCTTCCGGCGCTGGAACGATATTGGCAAGTTTCCGAGTTCAATATATGGCCCACCAAGACTGACTTTGCTCCTTAGATTTGGCCAAGGATATCTATCACAATGCCACCGTAGAAAAAATTGCTCTGATACGCTTCCTTGTAAATCGGGAGAAGATGATATCAAAACACACTGATAGGTGGACAGAAATGTCAAGTGTACATCTGAACCTCATGTTTGTTTCTTCTTACTAATAGCACATCTATATTTAGGAAATGGGACAGCTCGTCGGACAGTTCGAGTTGTTGTCACAGAAATATCATTCCAACGTCGACGATTTCGCTTTGCTACTGAAAGACGAAGTTGACAATGTGTGTGGTTGCCATGTTCATGAGTTGACGATATGGCTTGCTCATTCTAGATGAATAGACATTGCGAAGTTTTCGGAGCATGCTTCATGATATCTTTTCTCGCCAAGAAAAAGCTAACATTCAATCAGCTTCTCTGGTACAGTGTTCTTTTCAGCATCGTGAAATTTCTAATATTGGAAATAGTTTCAGGTGTCATTGAATGATCTCTTCGCAGCCGTACGACTATTCTGACTGACAGATCTGGCATTTCACTGATATCGATACGTAGCATTCGAAAGGTCTTTCCACTCTGGTCAACTCGTTCGATACTCTGCTTTCTTCACGTCTTGACAAATTGCTTTCTCTTCACGAATCTCGGCATGAACAATTAGACTTGGCTCTAGTAATCCAGCTTATTCTCCATTGCTCCGGGTTATACATTGACTTCGGCTTAGCTTTCCTTGCAAGAGCGCTGGTCAACTCTTGGTGGTTACTTCGACGGTATCACAGAGGTCGGCGCTCACCTTCGGTATCCTTCTCAATGCTTCTGAGTTCTCAATGCTTGTTTCGAAGACCATATTTAAACTCTCCGATCACATCGCGCATCTTTCGCAGGCATTGGAGATGGCTGCGCACGGCGCCAGCAATATTCACGCTCTCCAAACAGAAACCTTTGTGGCTGCCACTGCTCTTGGCGAAACTCTTAATCATTTAACTGAAACGGCTAACGAAGGGCTCAGTCGTATCAACGGTTCTGTTCTACTCATTGAACGACATCTTGAAGGACATATCAAAAGAACTGGTCAAACGTGGACAAGTTGGGCAATGCACATCTTGGGTCTTATTTTTAGAGGTCACCTATTTCTGATTTTTGACTCTAGAGCAGCTGTCGACGATCTATCACTCATTCTTCTTCGCTTGGTTTAGCCGAACCAGAGTCATTTCAATACCTTGAAAGACAGTTTTCTTTTCGGTTGCTGTTATCATTTCTCGTGTTCATCTGGACTACGCTTAGCGCCATGGCATCTACCGTGTCGGTGAGTGCAGCTTCGTTAACTTCTGCATCGACGCCATCAACTATCAAAATTACTGTAGACCATATCGATCGTTCTATTTTTTGCGACGCGCAGGTTCTGCGTCCGCAAATCAGCAGCCATTCTGGCTAACGTGCTCCAACAGTGCGTAATTCCGGACTGCTTCCTACGCCAGATCGGTGGTGCTGACATGGTTTGCAGTTCAACGTCCACAGACCCTTTTTCGCGAGACCGAGGGGTAGGCTCTGGGTTGAAAGATATAATGCATCGCGCCATGGGAGAAAACAGCCCAGATCAGGACCCACCTCGGAAGATGCCTGGAAATTTGACCGTAGCTTCTCATCGAAAATTTGCGGACGATCGATATCAGCGACGTGTATCCCGAATCCCTGGTAGATTATGGAATGCTTCCTCGAATTGAATATGCTTCCAGTTCTCTCAAGCCATAAAGTTGGGAAGGAAATTCAAAGTTGTGAACTAAGAAGAATCTCAACGTACTGCTTGGAATATCTATAAAGTTGTTAGATATTCCGTTTGCGCCTGCTTCAGCCATGTGTTCTAGACGTTTATGGGAAGAAGATTCATTGTTCACAAAGCAAATCACATTGTCCTGTGGTAGTTATAACCGCCGAACGTCCAGGACAGGAAGGTGGGTGACGCGTCGTCACGCATGACATGGTATGTTGTGAACGTCACTTGACTCTCGCTTTTCTTACTTTTCCCTTCGAGCCCTACAATCCCCTGAACGACGAAAACCTCATAAAGGTCTATGATATCCTCCTGTTAGCCCCCACCGTGATATGCCTTTCTTCCGTGCATTGCCATCTTCGTCGTCTGCAGTGGCTTCGTCCAGTACTCAGCGGACCAAACGCAACCGCGACAAACAAACGATCACCACGCAACCCCCATGCAACCCTAGCACCCTCAAGGGTGGGCACGCGTCAGTAGATGACGCCTCACTCCACGTTACGACATCGAATGTCCAGAAATCGCGGGCAGACCCAGCACGCCCTCCAACGGTACAATCAACCTCGGAAAAAATTTTGACCGCAGAGAGTTTGGATTCCACGGTCAGTCTTTCGTCATGTGCGGCGCTTAATTTTTCTGACGTTATGTAGCCGACAACTTTTGACCCCAAATCGATTGTACCCAGCACGAAACCGAAGAAGAATTTTCCAAAATTCGAATTAGCGTCGACATCTGAGGATAAGGTACGGAAAGATCTACGTCCACGGTGACGCTACGCTCATGCTACTCGGTGTGCCACCCTGCAGTCGAAGCCGTTCCTGTGTATCGACGGTTCCTATCGAACGAACGATCCAAGCGTAGTGGTGAACGAGAGCGAGCAAACTCGTTCAGAGTTCGACGCATATATGGCCTCGCCCGAGGCTCGGAATCCTTCCAACACCAATCGCGGTTCCGGACGTCAGTTTGCTGCCTTTGGGATAGCCGCGCATCCTACACGTGCGCTGCAACATTCTATTTGCTATGACTTTGTGAGCTCTCATCGGTGGTGCCCATACGGCAGTCAATGCATACGCATACACCCTCTCCAAAAGAAGCAATATGTGGCGGCCGCGATGCAAGAACGAGCTCAGTTTGAACGCATGAAAGCTCATCAAGCGAAATCCGAGGGCCGGGAATCACAAAACCGTCCTCTCACTACTGGTCAAAATAAAACTTCTTCTCTACCTGCTAAACCCTCCTCTTCCTCTGAATCGAAAGCTTGTCAAAGTAATCCTTCGCGGCAAATTTCAAAGGATTCCGTCTCTCAGTCCTCTTCTTCTGGTGACGTTCGTGATTGGGATACGGTTGTTGGCTCGAGTCCAAAGCAGCGCAGTCGTTCTGGCAGCACCTCCAGCAGTAGCGGGACAAAATACGGTAGTGCCAGTGATTGGGAAGCTTCGACCGATGCTAGTGCATGGACGGACCCGAATGAGACACCTGAAGAGAAGGAAGCTTTTCGACGGGATATGCAAGAGAGGATTCGGCTCGGCCTGTTATATATTTGGGATGACGTACCCAAGGAGAATGCAAAGCAGTCATCGCCAAATGCGCCGGCAACAGCAATCTCACGTCCTCGCCCTCGGAACTCTGAAGTGTGTAAAAAATGGGGGCGTGGTAAATGCGACCTTGGCTACGACTGCAAATATACTCATCTCGACCTTGAATACGACGACGATGATCCTGTATGACCTTTTTCTTTTAACATATGTTTGTTCTGAATCCTGATCATTTGCAATAGAGTACGCCTCCGCCGCCAGCGGTAAAAGGCCCTGATTACCATGACACCATCATCCATAACCATATTCGATTCAGGGTTAGCTCCGGCTTTGTGGTCGAAAATCTCAGAACAGGGTTCGAATCAACGATTGTCTTCGTTGCAAATCTCCCGCCTTACACACAAGACGCCACGATCAAGCGCCTTCTGGCTACCTACGGAGAGGTCGTGGACATTAGACGCCCAACGGTGCCCGCTACTCAGGCCTCGCTTTCCGTGAAGGTCGAGTTTGCAAAGGCGGAGGATGCGTACAAAGCATTTACTACACTGCATGGTGCCCGTCATTTCGGGCGAAAACTAGAACTTCGTATGGCCCTCGAAGCGATGCCAAATGGTTCCGTGATCAAAGATAACATTGTCCGCATCGATTGGGAATATGCCCATCGTACTGTCTACATGGGTTATGCTTCGCAGACCCTCGCTGAGGCGGCAGTCGAGAGGGCAAGAACTGTCTTATACGATGGCAAATACCAGACCTTTGCGGCGCTCCACAGGGGGATTCCTGCAGTTGGAGAGGTGACCGTCAAATTCGATTATCTTCCCCCCGATGTCACCAAGGAGAGTATGAAGGTGTTTGGCGACCATCAAGGGATGGTGACGGCGCGCCCTCAGTACATGGACTACAATCTCCAGGAAAACATGGCCGGTATTGAACGCAACGTCAAGTATTTCCATGCGACCAGTATTGAATTCCGACCTTCCCCTTACAAAATGGGTAAAATGCGTGCTTGGGCCTCTTTCCCTACCCCAAAGGACGCTGCACAAGTTGCTCGTGAAATCGACGGACGCAAACCGCGGTACGTGGGACTCACAAGACTCTCTGCAAAACATATCAAAACGATCGATTTCTCCCTCGGAACTTTGAGGTTTCAGAAAGCCGCTTGCGATATACATGCATTGTCCGAAAGGATCAGGAGACAGCGTCCTGGGTACAGCCTGACGATTTCGTATAGAGCGACGCATGTGGCACTGAGTCTATCTGGCGAGGACATCAGAACCCTTGGCTGGCTCAAGTCGCAAGTCGAACGCGCGTTCAATGGCCAACTCCTCTTGATGGACGGCAGAGTCGCATGGGATGACTGGTTCAAGACGCCTAGTGGCGCTAGCTATCTGCGCGATCTCGAAATCCAAGCATCTGTCCTTACTATCGATCGGGATTGCGTTCGACGGGCGATTCGGCTCTTTGGGCCCTGGGCAGTTCGTGACTGGGTCAGCCAGACCATCTGCTACAAGGTCGAACAGCTTCAGAAGCACAGCTGGGTTGATATATACCTCGACTCAAAGTTGACGACTAATGTTTCGCTGTGCAAGCTCGACGAGTGGAAGGAGAAGTATGGCGCAGACAATATCGACCTCGATTCCTGGAAACGCATCCTGCGTGTCCGCGCAAACGACGATACGTTGCTCGAAATCTCAGATGAAGTAAACGCCCTGCGGCAGAGTACCATATATCTCTCACCGGAGAAAAAGAAGCTCAAGCATGAATGTGTTGTATGCTTTAACGAGGCTTCGCCACCCATTCATCTAACCTGTCGACATACTTACTGTCGTGGCTGCTTAAAACAATACCTCGCGGATGCTGTGAATCACAAGTCATTCCCGCTGTGCTGTTTGGCCAACAAATGCGAAGATCGCGTTTCATTAGCACTGGCGAAGCAGTTGCTTTCGTCCGACTCGTTCAACGCAGTCGTCGAGGCTGCGTTTTCCGCCCACGTTCAGTCCCACCCTAACGAGTTCCACTTCTGCCCTACTCCGGATTGCAAACAGATCTATCGCCCGGCAAAGGAGGGCGTGTTCATTCAATGCCCGTCGTGTCTGATTCGGATCTGTCCACACTGCGACTCAGATGCGCACGACGGGATGACTTGTGGGGAGGCTGGCAACGGCGACGACCTCTTCCAGGAATGGGCGGGCCAGCGCGATCTCAAGCAATGTCCTGGCTGCAAGATAGGGATCGAGAAGAATTCGGGGTGCAATCATGTACAGTGCGTGGTGTGCCAGACGCACTTTTGTTGGGTGTGCTCGCAAGTGTTCCCCAATAGCAACGACTGCTACGATCATATGCGTAGTATTCACGGAGGCATTGGTTTGGTTGACGATTAATTGGTTTGTATGGTCCAGGGTGGTGTGGTCGACTACATGTCTGGAAGACGAAGCTCGTTTTTGGCTAGAATGCTTTTTTAATAGGAGCATTCTAGCGACAAACCGGCTTCTTTTTCCAGACGTGTTTCCTACGTGTATGGATTGGATTATTCGCGGGTGTCTCTATTTTCTCTTTTTGACTTCACTTTTCCCTGTCGTCTTTTTTAGATGCTATCCTTCGCTCTTCTCTCAAATGCGGCTTTCTCCTATGAGCCGTACAAATAGTTATTTTGCCTGTGATACGTGTTGTATGTACCTTCGGTTGCGGTCATATTCTTTTCCATTTTTATTTTCGTCCTCTTCTCTAGGCTCCTCTCTGGGTATCAACCTGTATTGTGTAGTGTGTGTGGAATACGGTGGATTACATACTTTTGTACAAATTTCCAAACAATATATTCGATTATATACCCTTACATATGTCTGAGTTGCAGAATATGCGCGACGGAGGATGGCAAGGTAACCTTCTCACTCGATTACTTATCGTCCCATTCAAAAGTCTTTTTCAAACTAAATACTTTGTCGGCGAATCATCGCCGTTACGGTTAAACTCCCTGAAGACCAGGTATGTCTCTTTCATCGAACATTGAAGGAAAGTATTAGGAATGCCGTATTCATTCACTCAGAGACCACACACATTGGAGAGAAAGAGTTACGAGGGCTGAGCCCGACGCAGACGATGTATTGCACAACGTACAAATGAGGATGCGCTTCCAGCAGTTCCGCACGGAGGAATGAAGAATGGGTTTGCATCATGTGGTTACACATTTCTGTTCAACGTGGTAAGTTATCATTCTTCGAAATTGAAAGCTTTCTCATATCACTTGCAAAAATGTTGATAATCTTTACGTCCTACATAGCTGGATTATTCTGCAGGTGTTCTGCCGAGAGTCAACCGCAACCTAGACAAACTTATCGCTTTCAAGCCTACCAATACCATCGAGAAGAAAGCGTATCGGGACTACAATGGTGACGAAATGCGTAGATTACCTATTGACGTGCAAGTTGTCGGCCAAAGACTCGAAGAAGAGAAAGTTATATAGACTACAGCGCAGTTTTGTGAGGGCCGCCACGCGAGAAAGGGAAACGAAAGCAGCCATGGGTTATTAGTTGAGAGTGGGATAGAGGTTTGGTTTGTGGCAAGCCGTCGCGCCTTATATCTTTTGATAAGCTGACTGGCCGTCTAAAAGGAGAGTCCAACGACGCGTAGCGAAGGTATAATGGTTGGAGTTTGTGTCGCGTTTAGCTGAGAAGCGCCGATTTTCGGTACAGGAGAGCGTTGGCTTCCAGAACAAATATAAACAAATACCGTCTATCAAATTCTTTGGCCGAACCAGGCCCAAACTTGTCCTTGACTTTCTCTGGCGCTTTTTGAATTCACCCAACATTCGCAGTATGACAGCGATTCATTCCGAGCAACCTAACAAGATTGATTTTCTTAAAAACTATGCATTGCTATGCATGTACGGTAGGCGAGATCGCCATGGTTCACTTTTCGCTTTTCGTTTTTCGGATCGCGATCGACATGGTTCGAACCGGGGACGGGGCAAATCCTAGAACATACTTGAGTGCCCGAAACGTGTATCACGCCATATAATGCGACGCTGCGTGTTAGAATATATAGTTTACTATATAATCTACGTAGTAAAATTGTTTAATACGATGAGGGCATTATAATTATAACTTTTCTATGGCAGACTCAGAGCTAAGTACGTTTTCCACGCTTTGCACCCGCTCACGTTCGCACTATACGGGCTCAATAACGTCGTAGGGACTTCACCAACGACCAAATTCCTTAGAAAACACATAGATTATGTTAAGAATAGTATAATTATGGGTCTTAGAGAAAATTTTCTTATTTCAGAGGGGTTCCCCGAGCAGCAGAATGTAATAGACACTGTACAGATATTTACAACTTACAAGTCTAGTACAATCTATTTAATGCAATTATTTCTGCCATCTTCGTAAACATGCTCCAAGCAGTTATAAGAGAGATATTTGGACTACTCAGAGTCATATGTACCTCAGTTTCTACAGGTGAAAAATCATTGGGAAATTACTACGGAAACTTCTCTTTTGGTCTGACCTCTTCAGCGAAGTATTGAAGCAAGTCGGAGATAGCCTCTGTTGGCAAGCGAATAAAGCAGTTGATTCCTCCAAAGAGCTAAGTTAAAGGGTACTCAACTGCATGTTGTGGTACACGACCAGAAGACATGTCCTTTTCAGATTGATGCATTACTGTGTGTTGGTTCCACCATGTACAGAACTTGTCAAGATCAGCCTGAACAACAGGAAAGACGATCCAATAGAATAAATGCCTAACAGTGGATCAGAACTGACCCTAGTATAATGAAGAATTAATATCTTTGGTAAGCCAGGATTAATGAGGCGCCCAGATTTTCCTTGCAAGATGACTTCAAGCAAATTACCCTGTTTTAGCTCGCAAAACCATGCCTACAAGGATTCAATCACAATGGTGTGAACACTCTCCAGCAGTAGAATTCCTGGATAGACGCCTGCATCGATCTTGGGCACGACTTCATCTCTATTTGGCGGAACTTTACCATCTGAATCTTCAAGTGTAGGACAAGCATTTACCGGAGACTCGCTTGAAATGGACTCGGTATATTGGTATGCAACATAAATTGTTCAAATATTAGCCTTGCCTATACTACTGTACACGCAACAAATCTATTCTCGTTGAAATTTGGTTCTTATACAAGCCCTTACAATACCATTGAGATTCTGCAGCGCGAGCGTGAGCAACGTTTCAACCTGTGGGAATTGCACTTCATGACAGCGTCCCAATGTACGGAGTTATACAGCACAAACCTCACTTACTTATGGAGTCTCCATCCTTCTAAACAATTTTTATATGTAGATTACATAGTATACTATCTACGCAGCCATGTTTAATAGTGTAATACGGCAGGGTGCACGTTTCGGGCACTCAAGTACGCTTCAGTCATGGCGCGGAATTTGCCCTGTTCCCGGTTCGAACCATGTCGATCATGATTCGAAAGATGAAAAGTGAAAAGTGAACCATGGCGATCTCGCCTACCGTAATGCATGGGCTTAATCAATGTGAACGCAACTACATAACCAAACTAAAACCAAACTAAAACGTCACTTCAACTCTCCCATCCATTACTGTTTTCCTGTCGAGGGTCGGAGGGGTTGCAGTCGAGGTCTGTAGGTGTTGGCAGCAGATGCTAATAGGAAGGAAGGCGAAGAACCATCTCCCTGCAAGGAGAAAAAAATTCAGTTTTCTTGCGACACGAGCAAAAAGAAAGCCGAAACATACAATCATCGAAGAAGGGAAGCCAGGCTGGAACTCGACAACATCCTCCAGCTCCTTGATTTGCGCGTCGCTCAGATCGATCTCAAGCGCCTCGAGGTTGGCAAGCAGATGCTCTACCTTCCTTCCTCCTATGATGGGAAAGACATATGGCGCTTTCTGCATCACATACGCAATTGCCACTGGACAAACCAATCATCGTCAGCTAAAGGCATCCTCGACCCTGTCAAATAAAAACAAACATACCAGAAGTGATGCTCTTTGCACCAGTTTCAGCAGCAACTTTCTCGAGTGCCTTGCAGACTGTCTTCTCCTTCTCGTTGCGCTCCCAAGGACCCGCGTACGTGCGGCCGCCCTCGCCCGTCTGGCGGCGCTTCTCCTCTTCTGCGTCAGTCCTGATCTTGCCGCCTGCGAGCACGTTCCAGGGAGCGAGAGCCATGCCTTCCGAGCGGGCCATGGGGATAATCTCGCGTTCGAAGGAGCGCTCCATGATATTCCATGCGCCTTGATAGACAGAGAACGGCGTCAGCGCGTGGTCGCGCGCGTATTGGTTAGCCTTGGACACGATCCAGGCAGGAGTGTCTGAGATACCCTATTTTTGATTGACAATGAGCTTCAACTACAAATATTGAAATTTTAGACGCGACTTACAAGGTAGATGACCTTGCCTTGCAAGACCATAGCGTGAAGAGACTTCATCACCTCCTCGACGCTGGTGTCCCAGTCCCACCAGTGGAGATATAGCAAGTCGATGTACGTCGTGCACAGCTTCTTGAGCGACGCCTCCACAGACATGTGTAGCGACTTGGCGTTGTTTCCCACATACAGCACTTTTTGCTCGACGGAATCATTCATGTGCTTGTAGTTGGTGGTGTACTACAGACAAAAATAGACGTTAGCGCTCTCGAAATAAATGCGGACCGGCGCAGCACAAGTTACTGGAAGATAATTTACATACCTTTGTCGCGATGAAGAGCTGGTCGCGGATGCCTCTCTTCTCAGCCCATTCGCCCACGAACATTTCCGATGTTTCGTTTTGGCTGAAGCCCTGATTCAGCCAATATCGAATACCGATAACAGTAGGGTGCACTCACTAGTTGTTAGCAGTGTCGATGAAGTTGCCTCCGTTGTCAAAGTACGCGTCGAGGAGCTTGAACGAGTTCTCCTTGTTCATCGCGCCCATACCGATGTCGGCCCACTTCTCGCCGATGCTCATCGCGCCCAGCTGGATGGGCGAGACGTGGACACCGGCGTTGGGGGAGAGCACGCGGTAACGGCCAAGGCCAGTCTTGGGCGGAGGCGCAGGAGCAAAAAAATTCGACATGTTCGTCAGATAGGTAGGTAGTAGGTAGAGTTTGTATAGTTCTGGGGGGAAAGACTAGCAAGATGCTATCGCATCCTTAGCAAACGAGCCCTCTTTTATACTTTTTTTCGAGGGTTTTGGCGAAGCCATGAGTAATCAACCCAATGCCAATATGACCAATGGCAGACCTTCTGTCTCACTGAAGAAGCGTTAAAAGATTCTGGGTGAGTAATCACAAAACGAGCAGATGGCCCCGACTCATCGATGGCGGTGGGTAAACATTTAGTCCCCCCCCCAGCTTATCCATATCGAAGCAGTATACGGACGACACTGATGTCATTTTCCCTGTCTCTTTGTCGGACTTACGATATCTTGTTCTCGCGTGTTCTATGTAGCCTGTGTTCCTTATGACATGTAGGAGCCGCAGGAGAGCATAGAATAAGCATTCCATATGATGACGGGCTTCAATTGCGTAGCAGAAAGGCTTGCTAGGCTCCGGGCAGGTATCTACTGATGAGCTCGACTTTATCGTTGAAAGCGTCTATAACCATGTTTTGTGCGCGTAGATGGTTGAATGAGGTAACTTCCAGCGATTTGCGCTGATTGACACGAAAATTAAAAAAAAAAGCCTTAGTAAGACCCCACGGCAAAGGACGCGTCAGCCCACGGCAGTGCTAGAAGCAAGAAGATAACAAATTCAGTGAGTCAAGGAAATGTCCCGTGTAAGTATTGAACTCGGAAGCGATGGAGGCGCTACGCGTGTAACGGCAGCATCTATTCATAGAGCTTAGGTGATAAGATAAGATCTGCGTTCTTCAAGAACTTACATGACGACCTGATTGAGGCGCACAGCGTTCGTGTTCTTTAATGCGCAATACGCGAAGATGACAATATACACGGCCTTGCACGCCCTTAGAACGACAGAAATGAAGCGACCTTGGTACCTAAAGCTCTAGAGCATCCACATATAAAATTGACTTCACGCATCACTGCGAGATCATGGTATGAACTTGTAGTATTATATCCATATCCGTTTTGTGAAATGAAGCTGGATATCAACGAAAGGCACAGAGATCACACAATGGAGAAAGGGTGATGAGGACTGAGCCCAGCGCAAACGATGCGTTTCACAACGTAAAAAAGTACAATACAAACAGAAGTAATGAAGAATGAAGTACGGGAAAGAAAGGAAAATCGGAAAGATACAAAGACAGAAAGAAGGAAGAGGAAGAGAGAGGAGATAGGGTGCGCATCCACGGCCCATGAAAAGCGAATAATAGTGTCGATGGCAAGCTGAAAAAAAGTCGACCTGAAGTGAGCAATTCCACAAAACAAAAACGTTAGTCTATCACACGAGTAATTGGTCCATACAAGTCGTCGTCGTCATTGGTGTTGTCTTCGCTCTCATCCTCTGTCGGCCCTTCCACTCTCTCTCAGCCAGTAGCGCAACGCTCATCGTCCTCCGGCACGCACGGTTCCGTCCTTGGGGTGCAGTTAATTGCGAGCCCTCAGACCACGGTGCTCTTCTCGGACGGCCTCGCGCTGGACCCCCCTGGGTAGTGCCAATCACCCAAATGCCGGGGTACACGAGGGCTTTTCTTCTGAGTGGGAATCTTTTTTGTCACTGCCTTCTTGTCATTTGCACACGCGCATTTACACCCCAAGGCGTTGCACGACATGGCCATCGTCAGACCGTAATCCTCCGACCATACGGCTCTTCGAGGGTGGCCTCTCTGGACGTTACAACTCTAGGTGCCAGCCAATCACCATTCGAGAAGTAGCCATGCGAACGAGGTCATTATAATATTTGTGGTCCGTCCTTATAATTACCTCGCCCTGTGTTTAAAATTTCTGGGATCGAGACGTAGCGTCAGAACATTAAGAATCAAGAAGAAGACGAGGCGCTTACTCTTTGTACCTCTGATTCAAATTTCTTAACGTTAATTTCTCTGGTACGGACGTAATTAGGGTGAGACGACAGAGAAAGATTGACGATAAGTGCTTACTTTTGTAGGATTGCAACGAAAAATCGTTAAAGAATACGAGACGCTTCCTGTGTAGGCTTCTGATTCATATGGAATCTATTTTCTTTTGTTACCATTGCCTGGTATCAACGCAATCAGGACGATATGATAGAGAATGAATGATAAGTGCTTACGTTTTGGTAGGATGGCAGCGCGCGTGGACCGTGGAAGCGCATCCCAGGAATGAATGAGGGAAGAGTGTGTGGAAATGAGAATATACACTAAGGAAATATACAGTAGATGGCGAGAATCAAGCAAACTATAGGACGAACGTCGGCTTTGATCATAAATAAAAGCAACAGACGGACTCACAAAATACAATTAAATAGCGGCGATGTGCAACGCGAGCTGCTCTTCAGTGTGTAGGTGTAGCGTGCAGTTCGGCCTGGGTCGATAATCGGAGTGTCTGAAGAGAGCCATGTAAGTCAGACGGCGATGAAGAAAAAACAAGTGTGAGCAGGAAAGCCTTACTGGTATAGATAGCGACCCCAAATAAATGGAATGGTGAATGATACAATGACGTTGACGAGGATACGATGTTGAAGTAATATACAAGGAACGAAAGAGACGGTGATTTACATAATTTGATGTTGTGGAAGGGGTCGAAGAGGATTGTTGATGAGACGGATGCGAAATAAATATTGGACGACGAGAGTGCAATGATGGACGATGTAGATGGGTGATGTGGGAAGAAATTTTGGTGGTTGTTGTCTAAATGGGAAAGGGAAAGGCGCTTGGAGGGTGTAGGATTGAGGTATGAAGTTCAGGATCTGATTATTAGAGTGTAGATTGGACTGACGACCATGGTCAGTCAAAATACATAGTGTCCAGATAGATGACAATACCTGGATCTCGCTGGCTGAGCGGTACGGTGGCAGGCTGAGCGTGTCTAAGTGGCTATGACCGGAGTTAGTAAAACATCGTCAGTGAACGGTAGAAGAACTAACGTACCTTTGCGTCGTCTTCTATAGAATAATGCAAGCAGGTGAATATTTCCGAGTAAACGGTAGAGGAAGGCGGCGGAGGAAACGACAAAGATTCGCTGATGGCGAAAAAAAATAAATTACAAAATAATGATAAGGCTAGATAAAATAAAGTCAACGAGTGGAAACATCTATGGAAATGTCGCACGTACGACGTTGGAACATCGAAAGGCTGCGATGGGCGGCATAAATATGTTGTCGGTCAAGTGTTTCGTGTTGATGCCGACCAAGCAAAGGGTGCTGATTGAAGAAGCGTATTTAGTATGAGATTGTGCAAATAGAAGACATACTGATGATATGGGATGCCACCTTAGTTGTTAGTTGATGACAAGAATTAGCCAATGCCCAGGCGAGTCAGGCCAGGACATGAGAGGTAGTGGAACAAGGTGATGGACGTCATCCCCGCGAGTGAGTGAGTGGTCGAGGGAGACGCGAAGATGAAGGTTGGGGGTAGAATGAAAGCGATGGATTGCACTTCAAGCCGGTATAAGTATATACTGCTGAAGTGTGGTCATGTTTGGACCACCATGTCACGCACCGATTCAAATCTCCTCGAAAAAGGGGGACGGTATTTTCCAGTGGGGCAGAATGGGGCCCAAAACAGCGCTTGAGAGAGATAACAATTAGCTGGAGGTGCACACACGGCATTTTTCGTCCGCCCAGCTGGCGACCAGACTGCTCAGAGCGATTCTTTCCAAGTCACAATTTCCTTTTATGGGCTTGTGGCGCCACATGGATGTTTGTTTGTGGGCGTGATGGGGGGAATTAGGGAGAACATGTGGTACACATGTCGCTGTTCGCCATCAAAGACAGATATCTCTTGCAGGATTCTCTGGGAGCGGACTTGGAAAATCCTCATCGATTACAGAGATTGATGAATGATAATCTTCAAAAAGAACGGACTTGCCTGGACGCCAGACTTTCGCAACAAACACGACGCCAAGAAACCTGGATCCTGTTCAAATTTTAATTTGGTGCGAGTAGTAACTCACAATTACTCCGAGAGTGTGACTGCCAGGAATCTGGCAGTGGGCAATGCCGCGCAAAATGGAATACAATGGCATTCACACCATCTGCCCACGCAATCAAAAAAAGAGAAGAGCTCTAGAATCTTCTCCCGAGCTGATGCGACCATTTAGAGGCACCCCTTTGTTCCAGAATTAAGTCAGAGTGATTGCGTCGTGCCGCTGTGGACGGTTTTGCTGGTCACGATATATTGTTTGGGGTAAAGACCTATTGATAGCTAATCCACTCTACATTCAAGAAAACGGAACTTTTTCTTTGGGATGTCGCCATGACTCGAACAATGCACCTGGATTTGTCTTGCTCTCGTGTGGTAGAGGTGCACACTAATGGTATGCGAAGATTGACCGGAACAAAGGGAATCTAACGTGTAAACGTGTGTTGCCAATTTTGTTTTTGAAATCGGTTGCACTTCTTAACACCGTCACTTTCTGAACGGACTTCCGTAATTATGCCTCGGCCTACAATGTTTACCTGCATATCGTTTTGGTATACACTCAAAAGAGATGGGTCGCTATGCGCTTCTCCGACGTAGAGCAGCAGACTCGCACAGAAAGTGCTCATATAAAAAATGGCGATGAGGTGTATAATCGTATTCTCTAGGGGGTAAAGCTCGTGCAGATCTATCGCAAATCGAAACTGAAAGCGCGTCGACATAGAATTCAAGCGCAATTACTCAGAGATATCACACAAGAGAGAGTCAGGGTGATGAGGGCAGAGCCCAAGCAGACGCAAACGATACGATTCACGAAGCAAAAACCAAAAAGAATACAAACAAGTGGTATAACGAAACCCAAAAAAAAATTGAAGCGAATGAAAAAGAGAACGAAGAAGCAAAATAAGTATGAAAAGCGAAGACAAAGGAGGAGGGTAGAGGGAGTACGCGTCCACGGTCCATGGGGGTCGAATTGTATGACGATGGCGAGCTGAAAAGAAATCGACCTAGAGTGAGCATATCCACAAAACAAAAAAGTTATCACACGAGTAATAGGTTCACACAAGTCGCCATCGTCGTCCTCGGTCGGCCCTTCCACCCTGAGCCAGTAGCGCAAGCGCTCATCGTCCTGCAGCACGCACGGTTCTGTCGTTGGGGTGCAGTTAATTGCGAGCCCTCGGACCACGGTGCCCTTCTTGGACGGCCTCGCGCTGGCGGCCCCCCTGGGTAGTGCCAATCACCCAATGACAGGGGGCTTCGCGAGGGCTTGCCTTCGTGGAAATTCTCTGTGTTTCTGTTTTTCTCTCTGCGAATGGTGTCAGAGTACTGTAAATATGGCATCGAGGACGTGAGAGGCTTACCTTTTTGTCCACTGTGGTTTGTAATGGTAATTTATCTGTCTCGCTGAGAGTAGTGTCAGCGAGAATGCGGCGTCGAGGATAGGAGGGGCTTACCTTTTTCTGTTCGGTGTTGTTGCGCCTCTACACCCCAAGGCGTTGCCCAATATGGCCATCATTGAATCATGAGTGATCCTCCGACCATACGGGTTCTTCGAGGGTGGCCTCTCTGGTCATTACAACCCTATGTGACTGCCAATCACCATTCAGGAAGTAGCCATGCAATCGAGGTCATTCTGTCCGCGACCTGTTTGAAAAGATATACCTACTTTTATGTGATAATATTTTGCGTTTATAATTATCTGGGATAGACGCGGAGAGTCAGAAGACATAAGTCACGAAGGATAGGAGGTGCGTACTTTTTGTGCTTCCGTGTGAGCTGGAAGCGTTTTGTTAGGATGTCAGTTTTGTTTATTGTCTCCTGGTAGGGACTACGGGTGTCAGGGTGAGACGACAGGCGAAGAAAGATACGTGCTTACTTTTGTGGTATTTCAGCGCGCGGAAGCCGTGGACGCGTACCCAGGAAGGGAGAGAGGGAGAGGATGATACAGGTATAAAATAAAGAGAGAAATGAAAATCTGTCGCGCGAGGTCAGGGTTGCTCAGATCCCAAAGACGCTAAATGAACTCACAAATATATAACGAAATGAATCAAGGAAAGCTATGAACGACAGACGTTAGACTCATTCGATGCATCAAGCGAGTGCACTCACAGAGATATACAGAGAGACAAAAAAAAACTTGACAAAACTTCATCAGCCGCGACGACGAAGGAAAGAAACACACTACACTCACAAAAACTGATCGTCGACCGAGCTGGTATTGAGAGGTTGCGCAATAAAGTAGCGGTCGGTCGACGATCGGGGACGTCTAGCAAAAGAAAGTCAGCGTTCGATGTGTTAGCGACAGATAAAGGATATCACCTTTAAAGTGGACGGTCCCCGTAGTGCGAATTGGCATCTAGGTCCAGCAACGTCAAAATAGATGTCGGGTATAGCGGTGGACCAATGCGACGGAGTGTGTGGTAGACGTAGTGCTGAAGGTACGGAGAATGAGGATGACGAGAAGAAGACGAGATAGGTGGTTGGAGAAAGGATTGGGATGGGCGGGTAGAAATCGATGCGGATGGGTGGGACTGGGAATAATAGGAGGATAAGATGATTGGAAGGTGGGTAGGAAGGCGGAGTAGAGGTGTGAGATAGACGAAGTCACGTGATGAATAAGGTTGATAAAATGTAATGGTAGCAACGGATAGAAGGCGGGTGGTGGATGTGAGGAAAGATGGATGTCGAGATGGGATAGAGGAGAGATGGGTGAAAACGATGAGAATCAGAAGAACGGCTCGAAGGATGGGAAAAAGGACGAGGGAATAGGGCGATGAAGAAGGATGAGACTGGATTCTGAATTCGAAAAGGCGTCGATGGTGGAGAAGGGTAAAGCGAAAAGAGGACTGGGCGGGAAGAAGGACGACCTCATATGACGGTACGGGAGTCTTTGTGTTGGTGATTTGGGCGAGAATGATGAAGGTCTGGATCCAACGGGGCGCTACGTCGGAAGCTTAATGTCAGCGACATATCACATCGTGATGAAGAAAAAAGAAGCACATTGAGGGACATCGCCTTGCTCGTATAATTTGATAGTGCGATGGACAGCACTGAAGATGGTCGAGCGAAAGACAAGTGACTTGGGCGAGACCATGGAAAGCCTTTAAGATGACAATGAAGGATCAATGAGGGCTGAGTATGATCGAGTTAGGTCGAAGACTATTGAAGTTCGGATCCATCTTACCTTGTGGCTGACCATAGTCGTGCTCATCGCACATCGCCCAGTGTAGATGAATGGGTATTGACCGCGATAGATGCTGTATGTTCGACGTAGTCAAGTTTATAGGCTTGGCGAGTCTTTGAAGGATGACGTCGGGGTCAAGAAACGTGCATAAATGAGCATAAGCGATACTCACGATGACGAAACATGACTACGCTGTAAGCCCTCCGTCGAGGCGAGGGGGTGGACGGCGGCGAAGAGGCGAGCTGCTGATGAAGCGATGAGAGGTTGGCATCTCGGCGGGCATCGTTATCGCTCTGGGGTACGTCGCCTCGATGAAAGCTGGCTGAAAATGAAAGGCGAAGTGAGGGATGAGAGCGAGATGGTGGTGGTTTGAGTGAAGGAAAGGAAGGGAAGGAAGGGCGGTACATATATCCCAGAAATGTGGTCCCATTTGGCCCAGGACCGATCGGAATTGGCTCGAAGGGGGAGGCGGAGGCTGAAAGGAGGCTGGCAGCGTCACTCAAATTCGAGCAGAAACCGACTAGGCGGCTGACAAAAAAGGTGGGGCGGCGGACTGCCAGACTGGCCTGAAGTGATTCCGAGGCGGTGGGCTTGGTGCATGAAGGACTTCGACTATTCGTTGTACTCCGCTGAATTCAGAAAAGCGAAGTTTCTATACCCAGTGATGAGTAAAACGATTCTTCGCCAGCGAGTGTGCACGTTGAGAATACTGACGGCGAGAACGTGGTCCGATTCCGATAATGACGATTGCAAGGGCGAGTTATGGGTCAGACTGAGAGACATTAGCGAAGTTGTGTCCGAGATTTTGCAGGCAGACACTTGAGCTTGACGTGACAGTACTTGAAGCTGGTCCACCGGAAGGCACAGGCAGATGAAAAGATCTGAAGAGATGGTTGAACGTCGCGTTGTCTTTCGGAGTAAGCAGCACCCTCGAGCCGGCAAATTCCGCTCGCAATGAGTTCTATCGTCTCGCCCGACGTCAAATTAAAAGGCCACCACCGACGTTTGTTCTACTTTTCATGATTGAAATTTGAAAATTCTGTCCATCGTAAAACTACGCAGGTTTGACTCTTTCCCCCCTTTACCCAGCGTCACATCCGGTCAACCACCACCTCAGCGTTCTTAAATTAGCCCCGGACCGTTGAGATTTCCCACTGGACCCTGTCCTGAATTAAGCATGGAACAGCATCCGCGACAAGCGCAACAATAGCTCTATGACAAGGACGCCCATCATCGTTCCTCATTAATATTTTTCAACAAGTCCCTAGTTTGGTGGCTTTCCTGCAAAATGTCGCTTCTTCGAGACACAGAGTGCGTTCAGTATGCTACTACTACTCATCAAGATCTTACTTACATGATTTGCGTTGCTAGCTTCCTCATACATCACATACGATTGGCTTATTTGAGGAACGTCGACGACCCTCATGGCGCTCGCATCATCTCTTTGGACCCAGGATACCAAACGAACTCCTACATCATTGCTGCCTCTCTGGCCGACCACCAGCGATGGCCTGAACTAGGGCTTCCTTCGAGTCCCAATCTGAGCGACGAGGAAGAAGAAAGAGACGAGAACTTCACGAATCTCAAGACTCGGTTTCGCCTCAATAACCGAACCCACGTTCCAAGCTCCACCGCTCATACTGCAGGGAAGGACATGCATGACATCCCACCATCAGATTCCGACCATACGCAAGAAGAAGAGATCAAGAACTTCATCCAAGTCCACGCGCCTGTGGAGGAACAGCTAGTTCCAGTCAAGCCGTTGGAGAGCTGGATCGATCTCGAGGACAAAGACGACAGCAACGGCGACTTGGACCTCGCTAGTATCCAAGTCAAGGTGCAGGAGCCGTCCGCGCCAGCCGAAGCGCCCGTGGCCAACGTCGTGCAGTTCATCCCCAAGTTCAAAGCCGCAGCGGAAATGGAAGCTCGACGACGTCTGCGAATCGCCGCGCGACGCGGTCACCAGGCGGCCGCTGCTGCACCGCCGCCGCCCGCTCAGCCACCGAAACCTCTGACCTTCGACTCATCGTCATCCGAAGATGAGACGGGCGTAAGCGAAGACGAATCGCTAGACGAGTTCGAGGACATCGGGGTGGCCGTCACCGATATTGGCGATGAGTTCGACCCGTAGGTCCGAGATTGTTGCATCTATTCGGTTTGCTGAGTTCGTTCTATTTACAGCGACTATGCTGCTACTAGTACCCGGACGGGCGCAGTTTCCGATAGCGCGTGGGAGCTGACCTCGAATACGTCTACGAACACGAGCTCGTTGAACCACTCCCCAAATCGATCACCGTCTCCTGGACCCCACAAAGATGCACGCACCGCTGCATCTCATGCAGGCCGCCATCTCCGGCACCAGCGCCACGCTTCCACATCCAAGCAGGACGACGCGTCCCGCGCCAAACTCAGCCCCAAATCCACGTTCCGCCCACGCCTAGACTCGAACGGGAGCACGACCCCGGACAACATGTTCGCGAAGAAAAAGGTGGCGCCCATCAAACCCCTCAAGTCCGCGCTCTCCGCCAAAATCGCAGCGGCGAGCTCGGTGAACCCGTTCACGGAGATGTACGCGACGATCTCCGGCCGCGGCGCGACGGCGTCGACGAAGCTGAGGGTGTTCTTCCCGCATGCGGAGCAGCAGCGGGGGTTGGCGCTGACTGTGCGGTCGGATGCGACTGTGGAGGAGGTCATTGGGTTTGCGCTGTGGAGCTATTGGGAAGAGCGCTGGTCGCCGAAGCTTGATGATGGTTTGAGCGGCGAGGATGATCCAAAGTGGGCGACGAGGCTGTCGACGGTAGGATGGATACTGAGGATGGCTGAGGACGATGGAGAGGTAGATGATGATTGTCCTGGTACGCATCTTCACATCCTTTGTGATCATCATCTTAGTTGGGCTATTGCTGAGCGAACATTGTCGTTTTCAGCGCCCGATAGGACAAAAAAAGCCAAAGATTTCTCAAATGTCTATGCTGTACTAGAAGCTACGCCTCTGCAAAGTATGTCTTCGATTTTATTTTCGTATATCTTCGCGTTAATTATAATATTACAGTCCAACAAAACCAACTCTTGGAAAGCCAGATTCAACGCCGACCCTCAGCTGTAACACCGACCGCCGCGAAGAAGCCCGAGAAGCTGCATCTTCCAAGCACCACGCTGCCGTCTATCTTGCCCAGTACTTCGCCTTTCGGGATGCCAACAGCGCTGTCGTCAAGCCACGGGCCGCAAATTCTTCTGCGGATTCACCTTGCAGATGCTGTTCAGTTCATGACGACGATCCAAGTGTACGTGCCATCCTCGTTCTCGTATGTAGAATAGTGAATTGACAGAGTTTATGCTGGCAGTTATTCGGGGACATACATGCAAGAGGCGCTCGAACTTGTGTGCCGGAGACAGCGTATCGAGAATCAGAACGACTACGCGCTTTTGCTGGCGGATAAGAGCCTCGTTATTCCTCTCGACCGTACTGCGGAGAGTTTGCAGGGGAAGTATGAGTTGTCGCTCGTCAAGCGAAGCATGCTTCCTTCGCTTGGGTTGAAGAATGTAGGGAAGACAACGGACCCGAACGGTGTGTTGATTTTCGTCTTCTTACATTTGATTCGACAGAATCACTGATCCTTCGATGCTTTAGCCTCGATTTTCACGAAGCCTAAGCGCTTTTCAGATAATGCGGGTACGGAATTATCGTTGCTGGACTTTAGAGCGGCGTACAAGGTACGTCACGATGCAAATCCTTCCTCACTTGCCTTTTGACATTGTTTCATCAAGAAATATACAATATACCGGAAGATACCCATGCTCGTCGCTCGCCAGGAGCGAACCCTGGCCATCGACGGCGATTATATCCATGTTCGCTCCGCCTTCCCTTGCCTTTTCACATGAACGATACCCTGACAGCTTACATTCGACAGATCATGCCCTCCGCCAATAAAGCCAAAGCAGTCTTCGACAACGGCAAGACTTCATCATTCCACATCAAGAGCATCGCAGGTTGCGCGCAGCCGAATAAGAATTCGGCGATCTTCAAACTCATGCTGATTCGCGCAACGACGAGCGCTACGTCGAAGAGATATGACTTTGAGGCGGAGACGCCGAAGCTTGCTGGTACGTGGGGTGTCGAGTGCTTTGTTAAGGATTTGGATGTTGATGGGGTGTATTTTTCAGCGGAGATTGTGGCGAATATCAAGGGCCTCCGGGCAGCGCTGGATCGCACAGGGCCGAACAAGTCACGGAGGAGTAGGCAGCTTTTGTTGTAAGTTTGGGCTCACCCGCTGCCTGTTATATGTTGGTCTTGCTGTAGGTGTGTTGCTTTGTTCTATGCTCTATGCTCTCATTCGATTGCTTTGTGTATTTTATATCATGTTCAATATTCATATATCTTTTGTATCTACTTCTGTAAATCCTTACATAGAATGTCAATAGCATGTTATTTTTATGGAATATTGGCTTGTCATTACATCGAAAATTATTCCATGACCAATTACTTAGCGTTTATTTTGGAAATAGTATAGCGCATAAGTACATGAGGTGTCGTAGGAAGACCGGAAGTCGGCGGACTATGTACTGATATGACGGAGAGGTTGAGAACGGAATTTACCGGCATCGAAAGCGACGACGACGACGCCAAGTTCAACTGCCTCACTCATACCCAATCTAACACCATCCTCCAACGTGTCTCTTTTCTTCACACCGTACCTCTAATGGAAAACTCAGGATATAGGAAGATAAATGGGAAGGAGGCATATTCTATGTTTAGTCGTCCTCTGGATAAGCTTCAGAGCTCGTCGGTCAGGAGAGAATCGTTTGGTTCAGCAACTTGGATAGAAGCGTCGCTGTAATGTGCTTTCGACTCGCTTGATCCCCACATTCTGTCTATGTCTTCGATACATCTTACATCGATTGAGGCTCGTACAGACGCGATACTCCTTCCCATGGCATTCCATACAAGGTACGCCACCATGTCTGCTTGAGACCTTCCGGATTGATTTCAGACCAGCCTTGCAGTCTGCCGCCCTACCTTTCATGTCAGCAGCCTAGTCGGTTTCTGCTCGAATTTCAGTGACGCTGTCAGCCTCCTTTCAGCCTCCGCCTCCCCCTTCGAGCCAATTTCAATCGGTCCTGTGGCCAAATAAGACCATATTTCTGGGATATATCTACCGCCCTTCGCTCCCTTCCTTTCCTTCACTCAAACCACCATTATCTCGCTCTCATTCCTCACTTCGCCTTTTATCTTCAACCATCTTTCATCGAGGCGACATACCCCAGAGCGACACGATGCCCGCCGAGGTGCCAATTCCTCATCGCTACGTCAACTCTACTCTTCGCCACCATCCACCACTTCGCCTCGACGGAGGGCGTACATGTTAGTCCTGTTTCGTCATCGTGTGTATTGCCTGTGCTCATTTATGTTCATTATCTGACCTCGATATCATCTTTCATAGACTCGCCAAGCGTATAAACTTGGCTACGTCGAACATACATTAGCTTTCGCGGTCAATACTCATTCATCTACACTGCGCGATTTGCTATGAGTGCGACTATGGTCAACCACACCGTAAGAAACATCCGATTTTGAATTAATTTCGATCTAACTCATCAATGCTCAGCGCTAGCGCTCAGCCACGACCTCGTTGGCCCTTCCACATCATTTTGAAGTCTTTCCATGGTCTCGCCCAAGTCACTCATCATCCGGTCGACCATCTTTAGTGCTGTTCATACTATACGCGCAAGGCGGGGATAGTCAAGGTACTTCTTTTGTTTTCATCGCGATGTGATATATCGCTGACACCAGGCTTTCGATGTAGCACCTCCTTGATCCAGACTTTCATCATTCTCGCCCAAATCACCACCACAAAAAGTCCCGAACCCTCGTATGACGTCGTCCTTCTTCCCGCCCAGCCCTCTTTTCCCTTGACCGCCACTCCAAATTCATAACTCATTCTCATCATTCTTCTTCGCCCTAGTCCCCCATCCTTTCCCCCTTTCTCCAAGCCATTCTTCTTATTCTCTTCAGTTTCACCCTTTTCTCCTCTATCCCATCTCGACAATAATTTTTTCTCACATCCACTACTCGACTTCATCTCCTCTCCTCCTTCCATCTGTTCTTCTATCCGTTTTTGCCATTTCATTTTCTCAGCCTCATATTCATCACACACCTTCCTCTATTTCACATCTCTGCTTTGTTTTTTTGCCCTCCTTCCAATCATTCCATCCATCTCTATCCCTATCACGACATCTCAATCCTTCATCCAGTTTACCGCCTCGTCCTCATCTCATCAGCCTCACTGTCCATACCTTCATTACTCCGTCTGCCACCCGCTCAGGTCCACCACTACATCCAACATCTGTTTCGACGTATTTGCAGGACCTGTGCGCCCATTCGCACCATGGGATCGTCCACTCTAGAGGTGATATCCTTTGCCTATCGCGAATTCATGAGATGCTGACTTTCTTCTGCTAGACGTCCCCAATCGTCGACCGACAGCCCCTTTATTGCGCAACCTCTCAATACCAGCTCGGTCGGCGATCAGTTTTTGTGAGTGGAGTGTTTCTCCCTCTTTCGTTGTCGCGGCTGACACTGTTCTTTATGAAGTTTTTTTATCATTATTTATTTTTGTGAGTACACTCGCTTGGTTCATCGAACAAGTCTAACGTCTATCGTTTATAGCTTTTCATGATTCATCTCGTTGTATTTTTGTGAGTTCGTTTAGCGCTTTTTCGCATTTGAGTAAACCTGACATGCACGATAGATTTTTATTCCTATCTTGATCTTATACCTTAAACTTCCTCTCCCTCCCTCCATTCCTTGAGTACGCGTCCACAGCTTCCGCGCGCTGAAATACCACAAAAGTAAGCACGTATCTTTCTTCGCCTGTCGTCTCACCCTGACACCCGTAGTCCCTACCAGGAAACAATAAACAAAATTGACATCCTAACAAAACGCTTCCAGCTCACACGGAAGCACAAAAAGTACGCACCTCGTGTTTTTAACGACGTCGTCTTCTGACTCTCCGTGTCTATCCCAGATAATTATAAACGAAAAATATTATCACATAAAAGTAGGTATCTTTTCAAACAGGTCGCGGACAGAATGACCTCGATTGCATGGCTACTTCCCGAATTGTGATTGGCAGTCACATAGGGTTGTAATGACCAGAGAGGCCACCCTCGAAGAACCCGTATGGTCGGAGGATCACTGACGATCTGATGATGGTCATATTGGGCAACGCCTTGGGGTGTAGAGGCGCAACGACACAGAACAGAAAAAGGTAAGCCCCCTCACGTCTTCGACACGGCATTCACGCTGACACCACTCGCAGAGAGACAGATAAATCACAATTGCAAACCACAGTGGACAAAAAGGTAAGCCCCTCGCGTCCTCTGCACCATATTTTCAGTACTCTGACACCACTAGCAGAGAGACAGACACAAATACAAAGAATTCCCACCAGAAGACAAGCCCTCGTGAAGCCCCCTGTGATTGGGTGATTGGCACTACCCAGGGGGGCCGCCAGCGCGAGGCCGTCCAAGAAGGGCACCGTGGTCCGAGGGCTCGCAATTAACTGCACCCCAACGACAGAACCGTGCGTGCTGCAGGACGATGAGCGCTTGCGCTACTGGTTCAGAGTGGAAGGGCCGACCGAGGGAGGGCGACGAGGGCGACTTGTGTGAACCCATTTACTCGTGTGATAACGTTTTTTCTTTTGTGGAATTGCTCACTCTAGGTCGACTTCTTTTCAGCTCGCCGTCGTCATGCAATTCGACCCCCATGAACCGTGGACGCGTACTCCCTCTACCCTCCTCCCTTGTCTTCGCTTCTGATACTTATTTCTTTTTCGTTCGCCTTTTCGTTTTTCTTCGGTTTCGTTATTACCACATGTTTGTATTCTTTTCTGGATTGTGCCTTGTGAATCTTATCGTTTGCGTCTGCTTGGGCTCTGCCCTTATCAACCTCTCTCTCTTGTGTGATATCTCTGAGTAATCTCGCTTGAATTCTATAGTCTATCGTGCAGGAAAGTCCGCTCCCAGAAAACTCTGTAAGAGATTCCTACCTTCCTAGGGGAACTCATCGCATCTCGGGGTTCATCTGTGATTTTTATCCCAAGTACCACTGCGAGCTTAAATTTATCGAGAGCTGCCAAGCTGAGATACAGGAGCACCGCAAAAACGAGCGACATGAAGGAGATCGAAAGGAATGTGAAAGAATGTCTCAACGACGTGCCGCTTGTTTAGATTCAGTGGTGAGCTTCTTCTCTCTGTCAGTCTTATCGTGATTCCATCAGATACGCCAATCGTGCTGCACGCCGCGGCTTTATCAGCGCGTATGGGCAGAAGCTGCGTGGGCAAACCGGAAGTATCACGGTCACCGAACATTGCCTCCAGACAGTGCCTCCAAGCTCAAAAAAGAGCACGAAGAATGGTATGCTACAACGGACGGTAATTCATAATATATAATATGTTCTCCAAGTTCGATTTTACACATAAACCTGCGGTTCAATTTTTATTTTTTATTTGGAAAGCCAACATTTTGCCGCTCTTGGCGCTTATATGTACTTGTTTTAGCGGACCGAATCATCGCTTCGCATGGCAATACTCGACCTTCATATTTTATTGAAAATTCTCCTCTCTCTATTATTTCCTCCTAACTTATAAGCTACCACGTAGGTAGTAGAATAAAATTTGCTTATCGGACACAAATTCATGTCGATCTCCACGTCATCGACGATGACGACGAAATTGGATGGGGCGGGGCGGTTATCCCAGCCAATCGGATTCTTCCGGAATTCACTGAAATTCAACATCAATGTTGAAGAGGGCATCTGGGAAATGGAAAAACCGGCGTCGTGAACCGGCGATCATGACCGGCGGAACGGCGGCTATTTTCCACCCGGCGAGACTTGCGTGCGACGCGCGTCCCCGCCCAACGCCTCAGGCTCATATATCCTTACGCCCTGCCATGTTCCACACTCTGCAAGTGTTGGCAGCGCATCCAGAATTAAATGATATCCCGCCTTTCAGCTTTCCCGTACTTTCAGCTTGATCTCCTGCCTTAAACGCGATATCACCATCCCACAACCGCTATCAGACGCTCCTGAATGCCCACCGACTTTCCTCCCTCCCGCTATCGCTAAATTTCTTGCTGAATCCCTTTCGATATCGCTGGACCTTATGAAGAACCTATGGGAGA